>BQNB010034159.1:0-51810 GCA_026074375.1 Tanacetum coccineum
AAACGGATCTTTCAATACCTTAAGGGAACCATTAACATGGGTCTCTGGTACTCGAAGGATACCGGTATGTCTCTAACAACATATGCAGATGCAGACCACGTGGGGTGTCAGGACACTAGACGTAGTACATCAGGATGTGCTCAGTTCTTAGATGACAAATTGTTAGCTGGTCGTCCAAGAAGCAAAAGTGCACTGCCATCTTGAGTACAGAGGCTGAATATATTACCTTATCTGGGTGTTGTGCTCAAATCCTATAGATACGTTCATAGCTAACAAATTATGGTTTTCAATTCAATAAGATTCCTCTATATTACGACAATAAGAGTGCGATTGCCTTATGCTGCAACAATGTTCAAAACTCACAAGCTAAGCACATCGATGTTCGCTACCATTTCATAAAGAAGCAAGTGGAGAATGGAATAGTGGAGCTATACTTTGTCCGGACTGAATACCATCTGGTTGACATATTCACCAAACCTTTGCCATGAGATAGATTTAACTTCTTGATCGAAAAGCTTGGTATAAGAAGCATGTCTCCGGAAACGTTGAAACGTCTGGTAGAGGAAACGGATGAGTGATGGTGGTAACACATATCCTGTATCATATGTACATAAGAAAACATAAAAACACAAAAATATTTTTCTTTTATATAAATTTTTCAAAAAGAAAATTAAAAAATTAAAAAATCAGAAAAATATAAAAATATATATCTCTGGCATATCTTCTGAAAATCAATAACATTTACGGCCTTACAAATGTTATTTAATAATGATACGAGGCTGTAAATGAGTTCGAGCAGAAGTTCAAAAGCTTTTAAAACATGCCAAAAAAATGGCTTGCTATTATTTCGGATAGAAACCCGGTCGTCATCTTAAAGGCAAGTATTTCAAAAAGAAAACTTGACCTCTCAACGGGAATTTATTCTCGGGCATGGTCTACTTTATGACCACGCAAAGGCTTAGGATTACTTTGCATCATAACCCGTGCTTCCTATATTTCATAAGTGTACGTATCAGTGCGCTTATGTGTCAAAATAAGATAAATCTTATTTCTTGGGTGTTGATTTTCAGAATTTAAAATTTTTCGAATCATAAATTCATCAGAAAAATCATTTTCAAAGACATTTGACCACTCAAACAATGACTACAACTCTTTAAATAAAAAATAGGTCATTGTTTAAGGGGGGGGGGGAATGTCAAATATCTTCTTCATAATTAATTATGTGATAATCGGAAAAGATTTTAAACATATCGCATAAATATTTAAAGGGGAGTTAATTAATTTTAACTTAATCGGGCTTTATTTGTTATCTGTTTAATTCTTTAAGGGTATTATTGCAATACGTGAGACTCATTCTTGATAAATAAACCTTAGGGATTAGTTTTGCCATTTGTGAAACTACTTTATGCCTTAGATAAAGTTTATCAGGAAAGTAAAAGCTCTAGTAAACCTTAGGGGGCATTTTTTCCAAAACCCAAAAGTTTTAAAACAAAAACACCCCCTTCCCCGGTTTCTTATACACACATGAACACACTCACCCTTAAACCTCCATTGTTGAATCTTTAAGACCTTTAAGAACTCATTCTATCTTCGTTATAATCAAAAGGTACACTTGTTTTAATATTAAAACTTCCATAAATAGACCTAATGTTTGGAATTTCACTCGAAAAACCCAAAAAATTGATCAAAATTTTGTCACCTTAAAAAGTGTATGAAATCTCAAATTGATTGAGGGGTTTTAGTCCTATAGGGGTCTAGATGATGTACCTATAACATTTTTTAATGGGGATAATAAATCAAACATTTGATTTATCTTGATGTCGAACTAATGAAAAATGGTAATGAATTTGTTGAAGTACATGGGTTTAGGGTTTTAGAAATTGCGTAAATGATTGTAGTTGTGAATTTGGAGTTCCTAAACATCTTAGTATATTAAAAAACATGAAAATCTTGGGTTTTCGTGTTCATATGAGTCGAATAAGTATAAAGACAAGATTTTGTGGTTAATTTACATTGAATTAAATGGTGTTAAACAGATCCTAGATGCTATAAGTTCATGAATAAAAGGTTTTATTAGTTTTAATTAAGTTAAAAATAGTTTTGTTAACACATGCGAACTATACACTAGTTGTTAACACAAGCGAACTATACCTGTATACATAGGCGAATTATACACTAATGTTAACACAGGCGAACTTTACATGTATACACATGCGAATTATATACTAGTGTTAAGGCATGCTAATTATACATGAATACATAGGCGAACTATACACATGGCTCAATACAGGTGAATTATACATAGGTGTACAGGAGGACTATACACTTAAGTCAACACAGGCGAACTATACACATTCTATAAGCGAACTATACATGATTTTTTCTAGGAAAACTAATCTCATAATCTCGATAATCTAATCTCATAATCTAATCTAAGTATAATTAAACCTTAACTTGTCACGTAGTGATTAATTTAGGTATAGTTTTCCTTAGAAATCTTTAGTGATTGCCTTGGTTTCTTTAGATTGCCTATAGTTAGTGTGTTGTTTGATTTTGTGTTTCTCCTATGTGTTAATATTTTTCCTAGTATTTGTGTGCATAATTCCTAGTGTAAATCAGTCTTTCATCTATATTCATTCATCATGATCTAGATTGTCTTTCAGTGATATATATATTTGCTTGTATATGAACTGTATGTGACAAATCTTAGCAGAATCATGTCTTCCATTACTACTCAATAAACCAAACTTGATCTGGAACTTGTTCTCAAGGAGAAAAGACTTGAGATTGGGAAATGCAACGGAAGACTCAATCCTAGAAAGATACAAAGAGAACCCACATTTCAAGTCGTTCTGGATGCTCTTGCTCTCACTCCATGCTACTCTGCATTTCTCATCACTGCAGATGTTCCAGAAGTCTACCTGCATCAATTTTGGGATTTAGTTTACAAGCATGACACTTTCTATAGATTCAAAATAGACAAAAGGAAAAGATTCAAACTCAATCTGGAAATCTTCAGAGATATCTTCAAGATCTGCAGGGTCAAGACTTTTATGCACTTCATACTGATGAAGAAATTATGTCTTTCTTAAGAGATCTTGGTCACACTAGGGAAATCAATTCACTCAATGATGTTGTTCTTGATCATATGCATCAACCTTGGAGAACTTTTACTGCTCTCATTAACAGAATTTTATCTAGAAGACAACTGGTCTTGACAAGCTTCATCTCTCCAGAGCACAAATCCTTTAGGGTATGTTCCATCAGAAGAATGTGGACTATGTTGAACTACTTTGGGAAGATTTCATTTACCAGATTGACAACAGGGCCTACAAAAAGCAAGAGAAGATGTACTACCCTTGATTCACCAAAGTTATCATTCACTACTTCCTTACTCAAGAAAAGATAGTCTCTTGGAGAAACAAGATCGGGATGCACACCTCCAAGGATGACTATTTGATTAACACTTTAAGATTTGTCTCTACAAAAGAAATAGAACAAATCTATGATGCTATACTTCCTGAATCATTGACTAGTTCTGAGATGAAGGAAACCAAAGCTTACAAGACTTATCTTGGCTATGCTACAGGAGCTACACCTCCTAAGAAGGCGCGAAATTCAAGAAGCCAGCTTCTCCTTAACTCACTACGGTCCCAGTTTCACCTGAAGAACCTACGGGGAAGTAAAAGAGAGTAAAGAGACCTGCAAAGAAGTCTACTAAGGCTCAACAAGAGGTGTTGTTATTAGAGAAACTCCTAAGATTCCATTGTCTAAGAAGAAGGAAAAGGTGGATGTTGCTAGAGGTAAAGGAATTGAGATGCTATCTGATGTGGCATTAATTAAAGAAGATCAGTATGAAGAAGTTCGAAAGAAGAGCTTAAGGGACTTTCACAAGACTCATCCAAGTGGTTCCGGTACTGTTACTAAAACTGCTCCAAGTGCTGCAAAGATCAAACCTTCTGTTACAAATGAAGGAACTGGTGTTAAACCAGGGGTTCCCAATGTGACTAAAGAATCATCGGAGAGTGAAGCTGGATCTTGGGGAAATGATGAAGATGATAACAACAATGAACAAGACTTAAAAGGTGAAGACAATGATCAAGAGAATGACATTGATGATGACAAAACCTAATCGGACGATGAAAATGAATCAGATTCTGATCATGAAACTGATGAGAATGAATCGGGTTCCGAATCTGATCAAGAAGAAAATAAAGAAGATGAAGATGATGAAGAAGAAGTGAATGACAAGTTTGTTAAAACCCCATCCAACGATTATGATGATGAAGATGAAACAAATATTACTGATAAAGCTGAAGGTGATGAAGATGAAGAGATGGATTATACTACCAGTCAGCTATATGATGATGTGGATATAAGGCTGAATGAACCAGTTGATACTGATAAAGGGTTTATTCAAGAGGAGGGTACCAATGCTGAAATGACTAACATTCAACAAGGTAATGAAAATCCAGAGATCTCTCAAGTCATAGAAGATGCTTATGTAACACTTTCTACTGTTCCACAGAAGACTGAAGTTCTAGTTACTAGCTCTTCTCATTCATCTGACTTGGTAGCTAAATTCTTAAACTTTTTAGATATTCCCCATACGGATGTAAAAATTATTTCTCCAATGGATGTTCACGTCCATCATGAAGTACCAAGCCAGCAAACACCCACACTCCTTTCAGTACCTATCTCAGTTATCTCTGATTCTTCACCAGTATTCTCCACCGTCATCCTATAATCATTACCATCCTTCACTCCTCAACCACAACAATCAACATCCATACCACCAACAACAACTGAAGCTATAAATCCTCCAACTACACTTCCTGATTTTGCATCAGTCTTCCAATTCAACAACAGAGTCACAACATTGGAAAAAGAAGTTCCTGAGCTCAAAAAGGATCTTCTTTACACTTAAGTGATAGCTTTAGTTGATGATCATCTAGATGGAAGGCTGGGAGTAACAAGAGATGAATTCATGAATTTCCTTTCGGTGTCACTCACTGCAAGGATCACAGAGCAAGTCAAGAATTAAGTGCCTTAGATTTTGCGATAGGAAGTGTCTAACTTTGCTCCTCTAGAGATCCAACACATGGTTACTAAGTCACTTGAGCATGCGGTTCTAGCCAAGGAGTCTTCGCAACCACAATCTTCATATGAGGCTGCTGCAACGCTTACAGAATTTGAGCTGAAGAAGATTCTTATTGATAAAATGGATAAAAGTGAATCATATCTGGAAGCTCCTGAACATAGAGAATGCTATGAAGGATTGATAAAATCTTATGATCTCGACAAGACTCTATTCTCCACTTATGATAAAGTGTATTCGTTGAAGAGAAGCCAAAAAGACAAAGATAAAGATGAAGACCCTTTCGCTGGATCAGACCGAGGGTTGAAGAAGAGGAAGACTAGCAAGGATGCAGAACCAAGAAAAGGTCCTAAAGCTAAAGAATCACAGTCTGGCTTATCCAAAGGCGACATGTCTTAACCAAAATCTTTTGGTAAGTCTGTTTAGTCAGAGGAACCAGAGTTTAAGGTTCCAGACTTGGATACGCCACAAGATCAAGAGGAGAACCCTAGTAATGATGATGAAGAACCCAAGGGGAATGTTGCATCTAAACGTGACTGGTTCACCAAACCTACACAACCTTAAGAACCTACTGATCATGATTGGTATGTTGGCAAGACTCCACAACAAGGACAAAATCAAAGCTGGTTAATGTCTCTTGTATCTTCTGCTAATAAACCGTCAAAGACCTTTGATGAATTGATGAGCACTCCTATAGACTTCTCTGAGTACATCATGAACGGCCTAAAGATCACCAATATGACTCAAGAAACCCTGTTAGGACCAGTATTCCAACTTCTCAAAGGCACTCATTCCAATTATGCTGAGTTAGAGTATGACTTTGAAGAATGTTACAAAGCCTTATCAGAGAAATTTGATTGGGAGAATCCAAAAGGCAGTGACTATCCATTTGATCATACTAAACCCCTACCTTTAGTCATGAGTAGAAATCATCAAAGAGTACCGGTTGATTACTTCTTCAACAACGATCTCATGTATCTGTAAGGAGGAATTTCAACTATGACCTACACGACTTCTTTAACAAAGACAAAGGCTACACAATATGATCTTCTAGGCATTGAAGACATGGTTCCAAATATTTGGAGTCCTGTCAAAGTCGCCTATGATAAACATGCACTTTGGGGTATTTCTCATTGAAGATATCAACGTAAGTCATTCTATGGATATGCACGAGGCCTGGAATCAAGACATGATGTATATTCCACAAAACGTATTCTGGCGGTAACTCAGGTCGAGGTAATGAGGAAACATGGGCATGGGTATTTGAAAGAGATTGTATTAAGAAGAGCCAATAAGGACATTTACAGATTTAAGGAAGATGACTTTCCACGTCTTCGTATCAATGACATCAAGGGCATGCTTCTCTTTGTTGTTCATAATCGACTCATAAATCTCTCTGGCGATGACATTTCTGACTTCGCAATAGCATCAAGAATGTTTACCAGAAGATTGGTTTTTTAGAAGCGAGTCGAAGATCTTTAACTAGGAGTTAAAAGTTTCCAGAAGAAGATCAACGTCACTAAGCCAGAAACTACCAAACGTGGCATCAGGAAAATGGACCCATACACTCCATATCAAAACCCTCAAGGATTCATTTATGTTGACACCCTAGGGAGAAACAGGTTGATGCGATCAGTTGAACTCTACAAGTTTAGTGATAGGACATTAACTGGGCTTTGAACTTCGCTGGATGACATTTCAAAGAATACCCTAATGGAGTACCTGCCAAAGAGAAGATAGAGTACATTGTAAAAGAAAAGAGCTAATATCATGATCAAGGCGATTGACAAGCAGCTGAAAGAAAGAAGGATGATGAGAAGCCTCGAAAAGTTTATTGGTGGAAGGGACTACGAAACTGACCTCCGGCTACTTCAACAAACAATATGACTTTGTCATATTATGTTCGTCATCATAAGGTCATTTCTTATATTTTATAAACTTGTGAATATGTATATATGTAGTGTAGACTTAAAAAGTAGGCATATATAGTGTTTGAGTATGAATTTTCAAGAATTTCTTAGTAAATTCAAAAAATTTCAAATTAACATACTCAAACACCATATAATACCCTCACAATTTGAGGGAGAGCATTAAAATGTTCCAATAATCGACTTGTTAATAATTGGACATTTTTTCCCCGAAACCATGAATATTTGAATCAATTGATATCCAAAATATCAAGAGATTTGACATTTTTGATAAGGAGAGAAAATGTAATTAAAATATATGGCTAATAATGTGATTTTTAAGATCTTAAGTGTATGGTATCCCATATATGTGCTAAACTTGTTCGATTAATCGATGCACATATAAAGGGGGAGCAAATGGTTACGTGATTAGCTGAAATGTAGAAGTACCAAAACCGACCATTTAAATTACTGTATTGGAGTTATAAGGTGATTAAGTTTAGGTATCCATTCCCATGATCCAGTCAGAACCGGAGGGATCTACCCAGGGATATTCCACTAGATAGTGTAGAAGTCCTTAGGTATGAAAAAGGAGTAAAGTGAGATTAAGGGAAAAGTGCCGACTGAGATGGAGCTAGTACTGGAACAAACCCAACAAGGTACTAGTTATGAAGTCTCGATAAGTGCTGAAGGGGTTGAAGAATTAAAAAGAAAAGTTAAGATAAAGGGTGAAAATAAAGAATCCCTCCTTATACTTAGGCAGAAACTGGGTCAATACATTTGCTGTCAAGAATCACAAAGATGATTGCTGACATTGAAGACTGACATCATGGACCTAGTGATGCAATGCACAACCCTCCCTAGCCACTTAGAATATCTCAAAAGATTTCTGTTTCATTTCTCGCAGAGATTACACGCATTTCTATCAACTTTCTCCCTCCGAGCTAGTTGGTATTGAAAAGGTGGCAGTCAGCTCGAGCCTCCGATCACTAAAACCAAAAGTGCACTATTGAGTTTAGAGCCAAAAAAGATCATCCATAAATCTCATTAGGACACTTGTCAAAATTATGCTTGTTAATTCACACAATGTGAAAAACAAGAAATATGTATAAAGAGTCCTACGCATTATCCTTGTGATTTTGCCAAAACATCCGAGTGATACTTAAGTATTCACAGTAAAGATGGAAATCTTGCTTGAGCCAACATCAAACAAGCTCTTGGTAGGTGACTTGTTAGATCCTATACGGATTGAACTTCTGATACTGGATATCGATTCAATCAAGCTTATGAATTGACTAATGAATTTTGAAAAAGATAAAACTGTTGGTGTTTCATAAAAACCGTTTGCATTTTGACACACCGACTAATTTTCTAAATCGATTTTCAATCTTATGTCCATAGGAAGCCTCACAAGGGTATCTGGACATAGTAAAGCTGAACACGAATTGAGGCGTAAGCGGAAGATAGTAACTTACCGATTCACTTTTACCGTGTTGTCTGCTTTGGGACGCTCCGATAATGAGAATGGCTAGTGCAGCTGCGAAACCCTGTCAGGGAGATTCTTCAGAATTCTACCTGATCATAGGTAGTATTTATACTGATTAACGGGAACCGTGGTTGTTACAATCGTATTTGACGAAGTGACAAAGCCACTTTCGTCCATATATGTTGTTTATCACTAACCCATTTATGTAGATTTCCTGACGGTGGTAGCAGTTTCCCCGATGACTAGTTAAAGCCAATACCACATGCTCATACTCGACCGACATATATAAAGACATCATGAAAGCTCAAGTACATGTTTTAAGACTTCCGCTACTTTGATACCGTACGTCTTTCTTGAAGTGGCCAAGTATTAGAGTCAAAGAATTTCAAAGAAGTTCCTGTCACTCTAATACCTAACGTCTTTCTCGAAGTGATGAAGTATGATAGGTAAAGAATTTCAAGAAAGATGTCTTATTTAATCTTTCAAGACCAAGAAACAAGAAAAGTATGAGCATGTCGGTCCAAAGTCATAAGATTACAAGATGGCAAGATTACAAGACGATGTAAAGAGATTATGCTTGGTTGATGATCTCAAGAAGTTCAAGATAACATTCATATCAAGTCAAAGATACAAGTCAAATCCTAAAGTCAAAGATCACTACAACATATCACAAGTTAAATATTGAAGTTAAAGACTATGAGCTTAAGACTAAAGTCAAAGTATTGTATGCTAGGTTTAAGTTTTTGTAAATTAGAGTGACCTCTATTAGGGGGAGATTGTTAGGAATATGAAAGTATCGGTCACTTTTAATATAGTTAGTCGTAGCTCGTAGATTATTCATATGTAATGTTAGTAAGCTAACCGGGCCAAAGATACGTGAAAAGCCCATGACTAAGCCCATGGCCGGTTATGGATAGATGTATTTATACCCTCTCTATACATGGAGAGGGTGTTGGTTGTTCATTTTTATCACATAGTTAATCTAATAGTCTCTTCTTTGTTTCTCTCTTTAAGTGTTCATCCAACCACCTATTTCTCTCTCTAAAACTCTAAACGAATCCATACTTTATGTGTTAAGATATTCTACAACAGCGTAAATGCTCCATAATGCTTACGCCGTAACCAACATCGTTAAGGAAGGATGAATTATCCTAGTCATTGTTACGGCGTAACATCAACGCTAGAGTTACGCCGTAACACAATTTAAGCCTGAAGCATGGAAGCCCTCGTCAGCATGGTTACGACGTAACACATACATAATGGTTACATCGTAGTATAATCGATACTTATAAATAGAGCCCTCATTCGGCACATTCATCATCAACCTTTCCACCACAGTATCAAGGGGCTAACCAAGCTTCCATAACCTGAAGAAATTCACTACAAGTCTAAGGGAGAAGTCACTATACTTAATTTTATATTTAATCATTCAAAAACGCATACTATAAGACTAATGATGATTCAATCCAAGATTCCTTTCATTTATTCTTGATGTGTTGTTACCATGAACGGCTAAGCACTTCTATTGTTGGTCTAGTTATGAATTTACTGTTGTTATGTTGATTGTTTCCTGAGTTTTGGTAGTGTTGAAGGTGGCTTACATCCTGTTAGTTTTGTTATTAGGTGAATTAGTTGAACACGGGGTTAATAGGGTAATAGGGTAGGTTGGCATCTATCCCTAGTGTAGGAATTAACCAAATTACCGCCTCTATGGCATGAAACACTTAAAAAGTACAAGAACTCTTTCAGAGAGGGTTTATAATCTATTTAGGTTATAGACAGATCTTTAGGATAGTCAGGGTAATCACTACAACTTGGATACCCTACCTTTGTGACTTGCAAGGGATTCGAGATCGTAAGAAGTATAGGGCAGACCTCAAATTCCAATTCGGGTCTCTTGATATTAGAACCACTAATAAAATGATAATTAGACATTTCACAAGAAATATACATCCGTGGAAACCATAGAGGGGGGTGAATACATTTCTATTTAAAAACTTTAAATCTTTTGTATCAAATCTCCAATCAAGTTAGACGTTATATGAGAAGTGTCGATAATAGGTTTTACAACAACTAGCACATATCTTAACAATACAAGCTCAACCACAATATTAACTACAAAGTACTACACAATCACAATTAACACAATATGCGCAAACTGGACACGATGATTTATAAAGGTTCGGTCATGAAGCTCCTCTTCGCCCTACTCCAATCCCTGAATACCCAACTCGAGAGTTACTTCACTAGTCAACAAGCTCCTTTATCAGCGGAGAAAACCATACAAGTTGCTTACATTATTTTACGACACTAAGCTAGATTTCGAGTTCTTCTTCGGGTATAACCAAACCCGTTATGTTTTATGGCCCAAGATAAAAAACCTTGTGTTTTATGGCCTAAACACATAAACTGTGTCGCTTACATTATTTTCCGACACTAAGCTAGATGTCGAGTCCTAATCTTAGCTAGAACCAATCTACCACTTTACTAATGTATTTTAAGGCCTAAAATACTAACCAAACCACAATCATCCCTTCCGAATATACACACCATTCGGATCTACATACTACTAAAGATTAGAAGACATGAACTCGATCTATATGTAACATATGTTATAAATGAACTAACTAGACTACATAACTTCGTATCTTAATGATGACGAAAGTTCTTCTCTTGCACTTAAGGGAAGAAGGAAAGGATAGAAGATTGGATCACATGTAAACAAGATTAAACAAGTTAAATGATCAAAGGTTTAGAGAGATTTAGTGAGATCTAGAGAGAGAAAGAACTAAAAGAAATTGGTGCAAAAGAGTTGTAAAAATAGTTGGAAGTGAGCCACTAATTATAGGGGCTGAAAAACTGTCTGTCAGGAAATGGCGATCCCAGATATATTAGGGGGCCACCTGTATTTAAGGGGGCCGCCGGCCTATTTAAGGGACCGCCACGACAGACGCTCTTATTTTTGTCTTTTTGTGGGGAAGGTAAAATCTGGTGAAAAACTTACTTGTTTTAGTGGGAAATGACCATATTTGAAATTTGAAATAATCACCACACAAAATATTTCTTTATAATTTAAAAATAATTTTTCTAAATAATTTTTGAGAAATTGTTTTGTTATATTTACAAAAATTAAAGTTTAAGACAAAAACTTTTTCCTTTGATCATTTTTACATACCTTATGTGATTTACGTCGGGTGTAAACCAATGTCCGTCTTGATGCATACTTGAGACATCAAGAGATGTTGATACATGTATGTATTGATGATTTGTGATTACAAGTAACTTGCAAACAAATGTCAATGTTGATGTAAACTTGAGACGTCAAGAGACGTAGATGCATGTATGCATTGGTGATTTGTGATTATGAGTAACTTACGCACATTACGTTACGTATTACAAGTTACATGTTTGTCATCACCAAAACATAAAGAGATTGTATAGATTAAATATCGTAATATTTGCACTAACAATCTCCCCCTTTTTAATGATGACAAAATATGTAAACTATAACACATAGTAAATTTTAAAAGTTACTCATTTACACTCCCTTCTTCCCCTTTTGTCAAAGCAAAAAGGTATTATGTGTATATTGGTTGGAGCATATAGGTTGGAGGTTTGAAAAGAAGACATGAGAAAAGGGTACGTGCTCCGCGTATATACGTTGGAGGAATGAGAAGAAGGTAGGTGCTCCGAGTATATAGGTTAGAGGTATGAGGAGAAGATATGAGAAATAAAGGTGATGGAAAAGGGTAGGTACTTTAAGTGTGTAGGTTGAAGGAATGAGGAAAAGGTAGGTGATCCAAGTATATTGGTTGGAGGAATAAGAAGACAACATAAGAGATAAATTTGAGGTGGTTTTGTGTTTCTTAGATAATTTAGACGGGGTTATGAGAAATGAAAAAAAGGCATGAAAGGAAAGTAGGTATTTCAAGTATATGAGTTGAAGGTATGAGAAGAGAACCTTAAGGTTGAGGGTGATTTTGAAGTGGAGGAGGTGAAGTAGTTGGAGTATGAATGAGTCTTTCATTGTATTTTACAATCCCCGATCTTATCTTCCTATAAAGGTGAGCTTACATCATCCTAGTGAAGTCTTCTATCATCACGATTTAACCAACTCTATACTATTTACACACATATCTCCTAGCTCCCCTTGCTTATTGCATCCCCATGATAATTACATTCCTTGTATATTGGCTCTAACAGATACATGGATCAAATAAATTACCATCGATGCTCAAGAAGTTCGATGCAATTTAAATGAGTAGAACGCTTGAAAGTGCTCCCCCTTGGTGTATGCTCCCCCTTGTTTGGGGTACCAAGGAATCAGGATATAGATGTGTGCTACAAAACAAAGTTAGTAGACAAGTGCACACATATATAGCAACATATTAGCGGGGAACTAGACATGCATTTTAGGTGTTAGTATTCTAGAGTATGACACTTTAAAATAAAGTTAGAAGCTAGACACATGCAATCATTATTTAAAAAAAAATCTAAATGATATAATTACAAGACTCAAGACGTATGTTTAAGGAGAAAGATTAGACCGACTTTTAATAAACGAGAATGGGATTCATTTATTGATTGACACAAAAATATTATGAGAATGACCTTTAAAAGTAAACGAATGACACTTAATATCTTGGCAAAATATGTTAAAAAAATATATATACTTTAAAGAATAAAAGGAAGAATAAGACGAGGATAGAGACTATGTGCTCTTGGATGTGAATGAAAATGATTCCATAAAGCCGAAAAGTGGGAAAGGATGAGCGATACTAAAGAAGGAACGTGTTGACGAGAGGTTGATATATCATTTGCACTAACAATTGATGTGCATATGCTCCTATCGAGGCAAAAGTGGATGATTGGGAATTCAAAGGTTTGTTTGGTGTTTTGTTGGTTGACAATGTTGAGGAATAAAGGTGGGATGTAAAATGAGGTAGTTCTTTCATGGTGGAAGAATAATGAGAGACTCAACAATGTGGTGACTCGATAACACTTGAAGATTGAATATCTTCTTTATGTTCTTCACTTTCTAGAAAGTGGAAAGTTTTACGAAGGAGTGACATTTGCATTTCGTAAAACATTAAAATATTTCGAATGAAATAATTTAGTTGTCAAGAGATATAGAAGTACTTTTAATAGTAACAAGACTATTAGAAGAGGGAAGATACGTTTAGAGGTGAGAAGACATGTTAGAAGTAAAAAGGAACGTTTAGGAGTGAGAGGAACCGTTAGAAGCAAAAAGGCTATTAGAAGTGAGACGACTATTAGCAGTGAGAAGAACCATTAAAAAACGTTTTGGTGTGAGAAGAATCGTCTATGAAGTTTAAGACAAGGACGTATGGAGTTGGGAGGGACCAAGGTTTGTATGTAAGGGGATTTATTGTGAAGTGATGGATTGTAAGTCTATCAATTGTAAGGAATTTATTTGATAACGAGACGCATTTCATTATGAAATTTACTTGACTCTTGAAAACATAAGCAACAATGCTTATGAGTGTTGGGATATGAGGATGATCATTGATCTATATAGAGATATTGGGTATAGGTTTGGGTGTGGAGTAGACGTCAACTCGTAGCAGAAGAGAGGAAGTGTTAGGTTATGGAATAAAAAAAATGAATGGTATTACAAGCTATTGCCGGCGGTACAAATATATCTAGGAGCTGCCAGAATAGTTCTGGGGGCCGCCAGATCGCCAACAGGAGAGGGCTTAGTTTTTGACGAAGTTTGTGAAGGGAGTGTGATAACGCCTAAATTATACATGTTTTCGGCTGCGTTATTTGTATTTTTTGGATCATTTCTTGTGAACTTTTGGTACTTAATCAAGTATATTTGCTATTATATGTTCTAGGTACATGTCATGGAAGAAAACGAAAGATTACACGAAGAATTGAAGCTTAAACGAAGAAATAACTCAAACTCAGAGCTTCCCGACACCTGTTCACTGTTTTAATCATAACTCGGTCATACGAACTCCGTTTTAGTTGGTTAAAGTGGTCACGCAAGCGAAATTCAATTATCTACAACCATATAAAAGGCCAACTGCTGAAAACGACCAAAAGTATGCCGCACTTGTAGAAAGTGCGGTGCACCTTTCACCAGAACTGAAAAGTCCTTTAACACCCAAAGTGCGGCGGTTTTACCCAAAGTACGGCGTACTTTTGAGGCGGTGGAGAAAATTAAAGGCAATTAAATGAAGTGTGCATTAACTCCCTATGCGCGGCGCACAAATAAGTTTGTGCGGCGCACTTTGGCCCCCGAAAAGCCTATAAATACCCTCCTAGGCTCTCTCATTTCACACACCATCACACAAACAAATCCCATCCGATTTTGCAACTTAGAATAGGTGTTTTTGGTGATCTTGGCTTGACAAACCAAGGATCTAAACTCCCCTTCAAACCAACATCACCACCATCGACTACCACCACTCTTCGCCATCAATTCCCAGGCTTTGATCCATCAAAGAAGCATAATAGAAGTGTTTATTCGAATCTATAATCGATTGTGACAGAATTGTTCATAGTTTCCGGATTTTGCTTTGAATATAATAAGATGTTCTTGGGAAATTCTTGTGAAATCACCATATTTTGCTCTTGAAGTCGGTATAAACCTTGTTACTCTTTTGAATATGATCTTTATTGAATTCATGATGAATGTTATGTGTTTTGTTACTTTGATTATGGAGTAGTAATCTTATGTTTGTTTGGGCATAATGTGATCTTTGATATGGAGCGTTTGGATATGTGTTTATTGAATTGGTAAAACATATTTATATAAGAATATAGGCCGAAAGGGTTCTTTTATATATGTGTTTAAGCATTCCACTTAATATATTGGTTATAATAACTTATAAAGGCCAAAAGGATTTATAACTTGTGATATTTTTATTCTCCAAACTTATAAACACTATCCTAAACATCTCATTATCCTAGTGATCATTGCCTAAACAAACATACTTTAATCATTTGCTTGAATCATCTCTTCATTGCTTTCTTTGCAATATTCTTTATATGCTCATTTACTTGAATCATCTTTTTATTGCTTTCTTTACAATATTCGATATATGCAACATTTGGTTAATTGATCATGACAACTTATTAACCTTACAACCTTTAATTAAACAAAATTTTTTTGGTAAACTATAAAACTTCAATTCCCGTGGAACGACATGGACTTACCTAAAGCTATACTATACACGAACGGGTATACTTCCCGAGTGTTGTGTTTTTAGTAAAAATCGGTTTTTCTAGTATTATAAATTTAAAGCTTGGAAAACACACATCAAGTTTTTGGCGCCGCTGTCGGGGAATTGTTTAAGTTGTTATACTTTGTTGCTTATTTCTGGTGTTATTTTGTTTCACAAAAAACTTTCAAACACGCCGTACCGTTTTCTGGCAAACGGAAACCAAAAATATTTTTTCTCCAGGAAGTATGCCGTACATCCTGTTTGTGCGCCGGTTCTCCTGAAAAGCCAGGAAGTACGTCGTGCTTTACCCAAGTACGCCGCACTTTCTGCAAATTTTCACAAACATAATCTTATTGCAAAAACCAAAATCAAAACCCCCAATCTACTAGTCTTAGGTTCTATAATCATTTGGAATTGTATTTTATCTGATTATATGCCTTGTGTATTTGTAATTATCTAGTTTATCATAATATTCGAAAAAAACACAAAATTTCCAGAAAAGCCGACGCACTTTTCCTAAAGTACGCCGCACTCTATCTATCTGAATTTTTTTTATCTATTTATCCTTATTTTTCTATATATATAATAAAAAAATAAAATATATCTAATATATAAAAAATATAAAAAATATATGAAAATTATTTACTTTATTTTAAATATTATCCTATTAACCTTAATTATACATATAAAAATGTCTCTTTGCAAAATGTTTAACGTGTGTATAAATCCCATATCTTTCGAAAAACAACTAGTAAGTCTAATATATAAATAAAATAAAATAAAAAGGTCTTGTAAATTTAAAATTATCCAAAAAGAATTCGTTCAGATCAAATCACACATATCTTCCACCGAACATCCTATCGTTAATGACTTTGTCGTTATAAATATACCTGATGAGGATGTTGAACCCAAACAAATAATTCTTGATCCTGATGATCAACCTATGTGGGAAAGTGCTAAGACTGTAGCACCGACTCCTAATTCTACCATTATTCAACTCGATGTTAATGACAACTTTGTTATCAATAGTACTCACTTATATATGATTCGAGAAAATAAATTCGATGGTTATCTGCGGGCCAATTCGCATGACCATATCCGTGAGTTTATCGCAATCTGCAACATGTTTAGATATGGTGAAACGCAGAGTGAAGATGTTAAGCTTTTGATATTTCCTTTTTCCTTGTACGATAAAGTTAAAACCTGGTTTAACAAATTTAATGAAGAGTCTATAACATCGTGGGAACAAATGAGAAGAGCTTTTATAAACAAATTCTTTCCACCTTCGTTATTTAACCGTCTTTTACTTGAAATCAGAAATTTCTCTCAACTCGTATGTGAAAGTCTAACCGACGCTTGGTTACGACTCAAGAGCATGCTTCAAAAATATCATGGGCACGGTCTTACCAAAGGAGCTATTATTCAAATACTCTATCACGGTCTAGACGAACCTACTCAAGCAATCTTGGACGTAACTACCGGAGGAATCTTCCTCTACAAAAGTCCGAATCAAGCTTTTCAATTTCTTAATGACAAAGTCCTTTTCGAACATGATTGGCCCATTAAATCTAAAAACGAACATCATCAAAAATTTGTTGCTTTCGTCGATGGAAATATAATTCTCGATTAATAGAAAAATTAGAAGCTTTAACAATAAAATTAGATTATCAGATTATAAGCTTAAAAGAAGAGATGCCTGAGATGCGTAACAAATATCATGACCTTAAAGATAACCACGCTTCTAAAAACCGCATGAATGATGACACGACAATGTGTGAACATCATGAAGTAAATTACATCTGATCTGAAGGTCATCAAAACCGAAATTCTCGTGATTCGTATTCTCACCAATCCCATCATGATCCTAATAATTCTAAAAAATCGCTCACAGAATTAAACAATGATGTGAAAAATGATCTCAAAGATTTCAAAAGATGTATCTGTAGCATGAGAACTATTCATTGGAAACTTTTTACCAGAGACGATGATAAAACCACCGATGTTTTACCTAACAAAGAGTCTAAAACAGTCAACCAAGAACCTCAATCTAAAACTAATTTTGAAAAATCAATCACAAAATTCTTGGATGGTCAAAGAGTTACAAATATATTTTTCAAAAACAATGTTAACGATATAATTATAAAAATGAAGCAAAATATGAAAAGAATTCCAAACTAAAATCAAAAATAGGGAAAGTAAAAAATAGATGAGTGGTTCGAACAACATAAAACAAAATCTTTAGAACAAATCGATTGGTACTGAGCCACACCCTCCACCACAAGGCTCTCTACCTGAGCAAGTAATGTCTTTAATCACACGGAGTGGAAATCCAATGAACATTCTAGTAGCTTAAAAAAAGATCCACAACCGCTCGATCAACGTAAACAAAAAAATCGTAAAAGATAAACCTAAAAACACATCAAAAAGGGACTATCAAGTGGTTAAAACAAAAGAATATCCATCCGTAGTACATACCAAAAATCCATACCCTCAACGATTAAAAGTGGATCATTCCCACGTGAACCGTATGTAAAGGGTATTCTTAAATCAAAAAATAAATAAATAATATCAATACTAGTAGTAGTAAAAAGATAAAAAAATAATTAAAAAATATATAGAAACAAAAACATTTGAGACATAAAGTATGGTCAAGCATTCTGCCTGTGTGTTTCTAATCTCGATTTTGCATCCAAAAAGAAATTAAATCGAACTTTATGGGTTTGTCGCAGGAAACCCACACTATACTATAACTCGACCACACGGGTACACGAGGGGTTTAAAGGGCTTGTTTGCATGCCTAAAAGCAACCTTACGGTGCCTATAGAAATCAGCGCTTGGTATATATACGGTTTACCTGTAGTAGTGTTCTAATTGCAGAATAAATAAAACAGGTTGGCGCATGGATTGGTGGTTGAGCATTTATTAAACTTGGGATACTTGTATAATAATAGAAACGAAATTACATGTGGAATAATACACATGCTTGGCAATCCCGTTATGCGCCAACAATTAACAGAAATCATCAGAGAAATTAAGAACCCCGGGAAGTACCGTTTTCCCTTAATTTTCCCTATTTTATATATTTACCAGTTCTCATGGGCCCGTGTATTTCTTACTTGATTTATGCATCTAAAAAGAAATTTATCAAACTTTGTGGGTGTGTTCGCTGGAAACCCTCACGAGACTATAACTTATCCACTCTGGACACCGAGGGGTTTAAAGGCTTGTTGCATTCGCTAAATGCAACCGTGGTGCCTACGAAAGTGCGCTTTTGTATTTAATGTTTTTTTGTAGTTGTGTCTATTTTTTAGATTAAATAAAACAGGTGGAGCTTGGATTGGTGGTTGGCATTTGGAGACTTATATAATTGGAGTATTACATTACATGTGGTAGAATACACATGCTTGGCATTCCGTTTCGCGTCATATCCTTCATAATTCAACCAAGAACTTAAGAACATCGGGAAGTACCGTTTTCCCTTAATTTTTCCTATTTTCTATATTTATCAGTTCTCACATTGAGGGCAATGTTCAGCTTAAGTGTGGAGGGGTAGTCAATAGGAAAAATTTATCATGTCCCTCCATGTTTGCCCTGTATAAATTTTCAAATTTTCCAACTGATATTTTAAACGAAAATCTTAATATATATATATATATATATGCTTTCAAAATAAAAAAATGCTCTTAGTAAGGCAAATCCAACCGGATAGACATTATAGCTAGCACAACCCAGTCCACTAAATTGTAAGAATTATAAGCCTTTGAATATATCCGGGTACCCACCTTTGGTACCCAAGATATTTTTTGCCTTTAGCTTGTTCGAGTTAGCGTTGAATGCAGTCATATGTGTCTATTCCGTCGTTACGGATGTGTACGTATGGTCTTTGTCGCCTTTTCTGGGACATTGGTATTGGTATAACGTTATATGAGTGGGCCGGTAATTTAGTACCTCCAGAACTTGTGCTTGATCATCATTTACTAGACCGCAGTGAGGTTAATTTATAGACAAAGTCGTATGATAAGAGGTGAAATAAATCCTTATGCAATCATGTATTAGCAGCACTCGCTTTTAGTGTTGAGATCCCCAAAGTATCCAAAGAACAAAAAAAATATGCTCGTTGAAGAAGAAGTTTTGTGCCAGCCTTAGTAATTGCAGTAATTAGAATGAAAAGAGTTTATCTTTTGAAAAAAAGAGAGAAAAGAAAAAAAAGGTTCAAAAGTATAAGGCAAAGTTTTGGCACATGGAATCAAGTATCTGCTATTCACCCTCATCATTATCACGTTTTGCCTCTTTGAGATTTCTGTCTAGGTGCTCATGCCGCAACGGGTATGTTTATGTGTCTAGTACAAGCATATGGTAGCGACCTAGATTATGTCTGTGCAATTGAGTGACTTCATAAATATAAAACCTTATCTGAGTGACTCATGTGAATTCAAAAACAAACACTTTCCCTATGTGAGGTGCTCTGCTATATGTCTATGCCTGAAAAGTTATAAAACTGGTAAACACATGTTAATGCTAAAATGATTTTTTCTCCACGTCACGATAAATGATCTTGTTTTCTTGCTTTAATTGCTTGAGGGAAAGCAATAGCTAAGTGTGGAGGGATTTGATAACACCTAAATTATACATATTTTCGGCGGCGTTATTTGCATTTATCTGATCATTTCTCGTGAACTTTTGGTACTTAATCAAGTATATTTGCTATTATAAGTTCTAGGTACGTGTCGTGGAAGAAAATGGAAGATTACACGAAGAATTGAAGCTTAAACGAAGAAATAACTCAAACTCAGAGCTTCCCGACACCTGTTCACTGTTTTGATCATAACTCGATCATACGAACTCCGTTTTAGTTGGTTCAAGCGGCCACACGAGCTGAATTCAATTATCTACAACCATATAAAAGGCCAACTGTTGAAAATGACCAAAAGTACGCTGTACTTGCAGAAAGTGCGGTGTACTTTTCACCAGAACTGTAAAGTCCTTTAACACCCAAAGTGCGGCGGTTTTACCCAAAGTACGGTGCACTTTTGAGGCGGTGGAGAAAATTAAAGTTAATTAAATAAAGTGTGCATTAAATCCCTATGTGCGGAGCACAAATAAGTTTGTGCGGCGCACTTTGGCCCCCGAAAATCCTATAAATACCCTCCTAGGCTCTCTCATTTCACACACCATCACACAAACAAATCCCATCCGATTCTACAACTTAGAATAGGTGTTTTTGGTGATCTTGGCTTGAAAAACCAAGGGTCTAAACTCCCCTTCAAACCACCATCGACTACCACCACTCTCCGCCATCAATTCCCAGGCTTTGATCCATCAAAGAAGCATAATAGAAGTGTTTATTCGAATCTATAATCGATTGTGACAGAATTGTTCATAGTTTCCGGATTTTGCTTCGAATATAATAAGATGTTCTTGGGAAATTCTTGTGAAATCACCGTATTTTGCTCTTGAAGTCGGTATAAACCTTGTTACTCTTTTGAATATGATCTTTATTGAATTCATGATGAATGTTATGTGTTTTGTTACTTTTATTATGGAGTAGTAATCTTATGTTTGTGTGGGCATAATGTGATCTTTGATATGGAGCGTTTGGATATGTGTTTATTGAATTGGTAAAACATATTTTATATAAGAATATAGGCCGAAAGGGTTCTTTTATATATTTGTTTAATCATTCCACTTAATATATTGGTTATAATAACTTATAAAGGCCGAAAGGATTTATTGTTATTAATCGATTTAACCACTAGTTATATTTAAAGGCCGAAATGATTTATAACTTGTGATATTTTTATTCTGATATTTTTATTCTCCAAACTTATAAACACTATCCTAAACATCTCATTATCCTAGTGATCATTTCCTAAACAAACATACTTTAGTCATTTGCTTGAATCATCTCTTCATTGCTTTCTTTGCAATATTTAATTTATGTACATTTTGGTTAATTTGATCCGTGACAATCTTATTAACCTTAGCACCTTAATTACAAACTGTGAAAACTTCAATTTTCGTGGAACGACCTAGACTTACCTAAAGCTATACTATACACAAACGGGTATACTTCCCGAGTGTTGTGTTTTTAGTAAAAATTGGTATTTCTAGTATTATAAATTTAAAGCTTGGAAAACACACATCATAGTGACATTTTAATTTGCATTTCGCCAATTAAAAATGCTTAAATACTTCGGATGAAGTAATTAAGTTGTCATGACATGAAATGAAGAATAGACTAGAATCGAGACTAGTAGAAAAGAAGAGAAAGATTATTGAATGTGTTCTATCATTCCTAGACCAGGACGAATGTAATCTAGTGATCGCACTTGATGGGTAAAGAAAGGATGTCGGCGATGTTATCTTCAGAAGCCACCTTTTCGATGGAGATGTTTCATTTTGGACATTGTCCCAAAGGAAATGGTGACGTGTCTTCGGTGTGTTTCGTAAGCGAAAATAATAATAATAATAATATAATAATAAAGAAGAAAAAAAAATGAAGATGGATGCGACGAGCTTAACAATGTCAAGACAGATGGTGGTTAACGTACGATAAACTACACTCACAAAGTTATGTAGCTCTTCTCGAGTATTATGGTTGTCTTAAAGGTGGTAACGGAAATAATGGAGGAAAGAGATTAGCCATCTCTATGGTTGAAGAGGCGTGGTTGAGTGAGAAGAAAGAGGTGTGATCGAAAGACAAAGAGTGTTTTCGTCGAAGAGAAAGAATGTTTTCGTCGAAGAGAAAGAATGTTTTCGTCGAAGAGATAGAATGTTTTTGTCGAAGAGAAATATTGTTTTCGTCGAAGAGAAATGGAGAGCGTTTTAACTAATGTTGTTAAAATGCTTGAATAAGGATTTTCGAATATGACCTTTAATGTTTGCGATTGCAAGTTAAAGATACTTGAATATATTGGATGAAATATTTAAGTTGTCAAACCTACTTGGAAGGGTATTAGATTTGCATCTAACCTTTCCGTGACAAAGAGTGGGTTATTTGGAAGAAAACAAGATGATGATTAAGGAAATGTGTGAGTGAAGACTCTAGGAGATATAAAACCGTTTTATGACTCTTTTGACTTTTTAGATTTGTGACACGGACGCGAAGAGAAATATTCTAGTCTGAGGAAATATATACCTAGATGCATAAGATATATAGATATAAGCATGCAAGTTTATCTAAGCATGCATCAACACAATAATCAACAAGATTAATGTGTAAGACTATTGACATTTAAATATTAATTGTCATACATTAAACTAACATAGTGTAGGTGCACAATTAACACGTAAGTCATGTAAAATGACGCATACAAAACGTGATAATTTTAAATGCAATCATCATGTAAAAACATGTTAGCATTTTGTAACACCCCCAAAATACGATACGCAGCGGAATACAACATTTGGGGTGCTACTTCACGATACAATCACACAAGTCATAACAAACAACTATAAAAGGGATGTTTGTTAAATAAATTTCATTTATTTCGTTTGTAAAGAATCAGAGTACAAAGGTCCCAAAACTATCGTAGAAAATTTATTTCTACAAGTCACATTACGACTTCATTTCTAAAATATTTCTATCATTTATTAACACAAGTTCACCGAATCACCGTCCTTGATATCCGTGTTCCGTCCCGTCCAAGCCATCAACAACACCTAACCTGAGATACATGCTTAAAAAGGTCAACAAAACGTTGAGTGAATTCCTAGAGTTTACACATAACAATTAGAACGCATATTTGTTTCAACAAAATATATAAGATTGCTCGTAAGACAAGTTATAAAAATGATGATTTCCAACTAAATAAGCCTATGTACCGAAACTTAACACATTCATCCCGTAGGATAAAATAATGTCCAAGAAGTATGCCACTTCTCCTAATACTAACTACAAAATGTCCGCTACAGGGTGCTCACAGACTGATTCAAACCCCGGACAAGGTTGTCAAACCCAATAGATCTATTTAATGCATTAGCGTTCACCTGCAACTAGGCAACTAACGCTCACACAGTAAAAGGCATATACTCAATAGTGAACAGAATCATATTTAGTATCAAAACATATTGCGTTCTCTTTTTCATAAAACAGCAAGTATCCCCCTCGCGGGTTTAAAAACATTTAAAATAGTTCAAAAGCGAGGTTATGAACTCACCATGATTAAAGTCGAAGATCAAATAACTGAAACAATCACGAACTACTCAATGACGAGCTCAATCGTGACCTATAATTTATGTCGTTCAATTATTATATCGTAAGATACGATCGGATAGTGCGCGCATCGCAACTATCAAAATAGTATAAATATACTTACACATGTGATGAGAAATCCACTTGCGTGTCCTAGATCCTAAACTCCACATAATTGAGTTACGATCATTCTCTCATTTATTTTATACGTTGCTTAATCGAAAACTTTCTATTTTTGGAAAGTTACTATTTTCGAAAAGTTACCATTTTTAGTAGGTCTCGTCTTCTTATTATATTTATAATAATATTTATTTATCTCATCGCAAACTCGACGCTTAATTTGGTTATTAATTACCCATACCGGTATTATATCCCGTATATTACAAAAGTTTCTATTTTTAGAATCACTTTCGTTCATAACAATCGTTAAGTCTAAAATATTATACTCGTAATAATAGTAACGTGTATCATTTTTATGAGATAATGTTAAAATGTTGCTTTTTAGGGGTCAAATACCAGTTCGTAGATCGAGTCCTATTTCTCTTTTTCGATATGTAGGTGGTTGTTGAACAAGATACATGTACGTGTAAATTATAGTTTTGGTAGGGTTAATTTTTTTTCTTTGCTTATCTTTGACAATAAGATAATTGTTTGATCAAATATTATATATAGTTTGCTTTTCTTTGACATGCTATCATGTGTACGTGTCTATTTTTATCATTGATACGTGACAAAGGTATACGTCTCATTTTCAACCATGGATTTAGAATCTATAACTTTAGAAAATTCAAAAACCATAGTTGGTGGGATAGAGACTTATTACTACTTGATAATGAAATTTGAACAAACCTAATATGTAACACCCCAGAAATCAGGTAGCAGCGGAATGGTAACATTAGGGTGCTACGTCAAAGTTCAACAATCAAGATATAGGAAACGACCATAAATGGACGTTTAAGACAAGATTTCATTCGATGCCCTAGCAAAATATCAGAGTTTATACATTAGGTCCCATAAGTTGTAAAAGTCATAAACATTCTTAATTAAAAAAAGCTTCATAATACCTAAAAGATGACTTAAGTTTTTAAAGATAATAAAAGTTGCATTGAATATAGATAAAAACACAGAATCCGTCTTCATTGATATCCGCCACGGCTCCCCTCCAATCTTCATACCCTAGGACCTGAAATTACATGCTAAAAGTCAACACAAAGGTTGAGTGAAATCATAGGTTTGTCGGTAAAATAGTGGACCACAAGATTTAAGTAATAGTAGACCATGAATCATATTCAGTAGTCCAAAAAAACAGGTATTATTGCACTAAGCTCATGACACCGAACCTTAACACGTAATAAGTAATCGTAATATATGCCCCACGCGGTAAAAAGGATGATACCAAACAACCAACGTATTATTCAAATGTTAAATGCACCATGAGTCAACTTGTGACCCCAAAGAAAGATGAGGATTGTCAGTCCCGATAGATCTATCCACAACACTCGCGCTTACTAATATAACAACTCACGGTTCATGATAAAAGGGAACTTAGTGGCAAGGGTACTTAGGCAATAATATGATCACAAAATAGCATACAGTTTTAAAACACTTGTGTCCGTAGTAAAACAAGCATGTAATTCCACCCCGTAGAGTTTGTAAAACAAGTAGATAGAAATGGGGCTATGAACTCACCTCGAGTGAATGGTAATCAACAAGTATTCACAATAGAAAAATGCGTCACGAAGGAATCCGAAGGCAACCTAATCCAATATAGGTCGTATAAGTACTAAACACTTTGATTATTTATAGGTCGTATAGCTCATCATACTATCGTTCGGGCTATCATAATTAAGAGGTCATGTAGTGACGTATGAGGAGCTAGGACACTTTAAATCGTAAATCCAACAACTCGTCGATACGCCACCCCGAAGAGGCCTCATTATGAAACTCCCTAGTAATATAGTACTTTGATTAACTAATACCACATATAATTCTATATAGCTACATCACCATCTAATCGTTTTAGTGAAATCATATTTATAAAGTAAAAACGTTTATAAGTATACTTTAGTAAAACTGGCGTAACTTTCTCGTTTTAAGTCCGTTTCTTTCGTTTCTTACGTCCACGCCTTCGTATTAAGACGAGTTATCAAAATATAACATTTTCAAAATCTGAGTTTTCTGATGAATAGTGATTTTTACTGTTCATAACAGTTATATATTTATTTTTATAGATTTAGTTATCGTAAATCTCGTAAATGTCGTAACTTATTCGTTTTAACTCCGTTTTTAGCGATTCTTTCGAGCACGTCTTCGTATTTAAAAGTTTTATCGATTTATTGATGTTTTAAAAGTATAAGTTTCTGTGGTGAATAGTAACTTTTATAAAAATAGTTTTATAAAAGTATATATTTAACGTAAACTTGAAATCGTCGTATCTTTTTCGTTATAAATCGGTTTTTCGAGTTTCTTATCATTTTGGAATCGTCATGAGACGTACTATTTTTATAAAACATAAAATCCATGCTTTGGATTTCGAACCAAAACAGCCCCTATATATCTTTTTGAGTTTATTTATATAACTTTGTTTTTATATACTTTTTAACTACAAGTTTATACTTGAACTTTTTTATTTTTTTTTAACTTAACAAACATGTCACATACTTTATAATTCTATTTTTTCTGTATTATCCAATACACAACATATGTAAAAGTGTTCAAAATCATAACCACAAGTAAAAATATGTTTTACATGTTTAAAAGTATCCTAATGGTGATATTGCTAAATAGAACACATAAACACATAAAATGATAAATGTAAATACATAAAAGGTTTTTAGATAACCTTAATGAGATGTAGTGTGATGAACCAAGGTATCTAAACCTTGTTTAGATATAAAACCAAAGCTTGCAATTATGAAAACCCTAGATTAGGTTATAAACCCTAATCTTACTTTATTCTTGCTTAACCCTTGCAACCCTTAAAGCAAGCCTTCAAATCACCTTAGGTTATCTTAAATATCATGTAGGAATGTGTGCAAGAGTTGTATAAAAATTTTGTATGGATTTGGTAAGAGTAAAGAGTTGAGCCGTGGGTTATTGAAAGAAAAAGAGAGAAAGAGTTGATATTTCTTAAGTGATATGAGTTTGTGTTGTGTTATCTCTTTGCATGCAAGTAATATATAGATAAAAGGTGGTCAAAGAGTAGTTTTCAAAGTCCAAGAACTATCAAAGAGGGTGTGTTTGGTCGTTGGAACAAGAAGAGAAAAACAAGGAGGACTAGTGGTCAAACCACTAGTCATGAACTAGCCATTAAGGCTTGTGCTCCCTTGTTCCCTTAAGTGGGAGTCATCCCATGGAAATGAGGAAGAAATTGACTAGCTAATATATTTGTTACTTATAGAAAGTATTACTTGCATTGTTATATGTTGTAGTTTTATTTTACAAAGTATACTTTACAAAGTGTATGTATTGGTTTGTTTAATTCTTGGTAAACTTTGGCTCAAGTGATGTTTGTATGTAAAGTTTTATAAAACTTTGAGTATTAGTAATAATCGTAGGTATTTGTTGAAGCGTATATTTATTTTGGTGGTTTCGGGAATGCCTAAACTTAATTTTTATGGCGAAACGTAATGTTTTACGTAACCGATAAAAATAAAACATAATAAGTAAATTATTACTTTAGTAATAATAATATAATGATGGCTTGACGTAAACTTTAATTTGTTTGGTGTCCGTTTACACTAATTGTTGATTTTTAATTTACGCGATTTAACTTAACTATTAAAATTAAAAGTAATCGCGTACGAGAAAAAAAATAATTAGCAAAATAGATGACGTCGTAAATGACCTGAAAATATGGAATGTTACAGTCTCCTCCGGTTAGAAGAGCCTTGTCCTCAAGGCTCAAGATTTGGGCACACTTGAGAGAAGGGACGGGTTCAGAGAAAAGGTTCAGATATTTCTTTCGGAATTGGTCTTTACGTTCCCAAGTATACTCAGCTCCTTGCCGAGAGTTCCAACGAACATAGACCAATAGGATTCTTCTTCGCTTTAGCTTCTTTACATCCCGCTCTACGATCTTAATAGGCTCTTTGACAAATCGCAGATTTTCATCAATCTCGATTTAATCGATAGCACCTGAAAACATCTGCTTCAGCCATAGCATTTTCTTGAGATTTGACACATGAAACGTGTCGTGGACACAACTCAGCTCCTGGGGTAACTTCAGCCGATAAGTCACCGGTCCAACACACTCCACTATTTCAAACGGTCCCACATACCGTGGTGATAGCTTTCCTTTCTTACCAAATCGTACCACTCCCTTCCATGGAGATACCTTTAGTAACACTTTGTCTCCAACTTGGAATTCAAGAGGTTTCGCCTCTTATCAGACTTGCTTTTACTATGGACTCCTAGCCATCTTCAATCTTTCCTTAATTTGAACAATCTTTTCAGTCGTTTCTTGCACGAATTTATGGTCCAATAAGCTAGACTTTCTCCAACTTAGTCCTTATCGACGGCGGGATCTACATTTCCGCACGTACAGAGCCTCGAATGGTCGCATCTTATTGCTCGTTCGGTAATGTTTTTATAAGAAAACTCCAATCAATGGAAGATGAGTATCCCAACTGCACCAAAATCCATTAACACAAGTCGGAGCATTATCCTCCAGACGTTCTGAAATAGTATGCTCACTTGACCTTCGGTCTGAGTGTGGTATGCCGCTTTCGTTTGTATAGTCTCGTACCCATACGTTCCTGAAAAGCTTGCCATAAGTGTGACGTGAATCGACCATCACAGTCTGAAATGATTGATACCGCACACATGTCTTGCTTCATTTCATTGTATAAATCCTTTGACTATTTTCTCGTTTTGTAGTCTTCTCGAATAGGTAAGAAGTGAGCCGTCTGGTCTACCTAT
The DNA here is from genome assembly GCA_026074375.1 of Tanacetum coccineum. Taxonomy (NCBI): domain Eukaryota; kingdom Viridiplantae; phylum Streptophyta; class Magnoliopsida; order Asterales; family Asteraceae; genus Tanacetum; species Tanacetum coccineum. Next base: position 28,799 of record BQNB010034159.1, read on the forward strand.
CCACAACGACCAAATCTTATATGCCACTGCCCTACTTGTAGGCAACTTTTGGACAAACCATTGTTATCTTTTCCCATTTCCACTCAGGAATTTCTGGTTGTTGAAGAAATCCTGAGGGTTTCTGATGTTCGGCTTTAATTTTAGAACACGTAAGACATCTGCTAACGTACTCAGCAATGTCTCTCTTCATACCAGGCCACCAATACAAGTCTCTCAGATCATAGTACATCTTATCCGCACCCGGATGTACTGAATATCTAGAAGTATGAGCTTCATCCATGATCAATTTCCTTATACCACCAACTGATGGAATCCAGATACGATCAAAGAAGTAAATTTCACCATCATCTCGTTGCTCAAAGTGTGTTTCTAATCCTCTTAGCCATTCAGTTGGGGCTTTGAGATCCTTGGAAGCTTCGCTCTGTGCTTCCAAAATCTTAGTCTTAAGTCCAGAATGAATAGTAATACTCATAGCACGTACTCGTCTTGGCTTGAGTCTTTCTTTTCTGCTCAAGGCATCTGCCACCACGTTCGCCTTGCCCGGGTGGTATTTGATCTCACACTCGTAGTCACTGAGTAGCTCGATCCACCGCCTTTGGCGCATATTTAAATCTTTCTGGTCAAATATGTACTGGAGACTCTTGTGGTCAGTGTAGATAACACTTTTCGTCCCATAAAGATAATGTCTCTAGATTTTAAGAGCGAACACCACCGCACCCAATTCCAGGTCATGGGTGGTATAATTTTTCTCATGCTTCTTCAACTGTCTTGACGCATATGCTATCACTTTGCCCCGCTGCATCAGCACGCTCCCAAAACCTTGTTTTGATGCATCACAATAGACCACAAAGTCGTCGGGTCCATCGGGGAGTGCTAACACAGGAGCATTGCATAGTTTCTCCTTCAGAATTTGGAAGCTTTCATCATTGCTTATCGCCGCACACATTAGCCTTATTCTTTTGAGTCACAGGGTGGGGGGCTGGCAATCTTGGAGAATTCTCATTAAATCTCCCGGTAGTTTCCTGCCAATCTAGAAATGAATGGATTTCTTTTGGTGACTCAGGTCATCCGTTCTTGGACCGACTCACACCTTGCTAGGATCCTCATGGATACCGTCACGGTTGGACACAATGTCCTAGGAATTGTACTTCTTGACCAAAATTCGCACTTTGAACATTTGGCGTACAACTTCTTCTTTTGAGTAATCTAAAATCGTCTTCAGGTGGATCTTCATGCTCTTCTCTGACTTTTGAGTAGATTAAGATGTCGTCAATGAACACAATTACGAATTTGTCCAAATACGGCTTGCAGACGCGGTTCATTAAGTCCATAAATATTGCTGGCGCGTTTGTCAGTCCAAATGGCATAACTGTGAACTCAAAGTGTCCGTATCGAGTTCTAAACGCGGTCTTCGGTATATCTTCCTCTCGGACTCTCAACTGATGATATCCCGAGCGAAGATCTATCTTCGAGAAACAACACGCACCTTGTAATTGGTCAAACAAGTCATCAATTCTGGGGAGAGGGTAACGGTTCTTTATAGTCAACTTGTTTAGTTCCCTGTAGTCAATACACATTCTCATCGAACCGTCTTTCTTCTTGACAAAGAGTACGGGTGCTCCCCATGGTGAGTGACTTGGTCGAATAAAACCCTTCTCTTGAAGTTCCTTAAGCTGGTTCGACAATTCTAACATTTCTGAAGGGGCTAACCGGTATGGAGATCTAACAACTGGCGATGCGCCTGGAATCAGATCAATGCGAAATTCTATCTCTCGCACAAGAGGTAAACCTAACAGATCGTCTGGAAATACCTCAGGGAAGTCTCGGACAACACGTATGTCATCAAGCTTTTTCTCATCAGCCTTGATACATGCAAGTGATCCAGGATCCTTTTCCGGCCTCTCGCCTTGAACTTCAAGAATCTTGCCATTCGAAAGAGGAATACGGACAATCTTCTCATAACAATCGATGAGAGCTCGGTGGTATGCCAACCAATCCATTCCAATGATAACATCAAAACTTCCTAGCCGGGTTGCACAAAATCTATTTTTAAACACGTGATTTAACAGGCATAAGTACAACTACGTTTAAAATTGGTCTTGGTGCTAACGACTATCCGTCTGCTAACTCTACTTCGTAGCTAGTTTTTAGTGTGGCGGGGCAATATTAATATAAAGGGTAACGCAGAAGATACAAAAACTCTTTCTCAGCACCGGAGACAAGAGAATCTAGGGTAGTTGATCATTAAGAAGAAGTACCTGACCACATTCGGATTCTCGCTGTGGATTTTCTAACCAAACGTAAAGCTCTCCTATCGTGCTCCATCATTCTGCTGGTTCCCTGCTTTTCGGGGACACTTGTCCTTGAAATGTCCTTTCTCACCACACCCGAAAATGGTCTACATTCTGTAGGAAGTCATTACATGACACCATGAGCTTAAACTCTACCAATCCTTCTCCATGTGACCTAATCTTTGGACATCTCTGTCACTTTTGAGGACACGTCCATGATGATGTAAGTTGCACCGGTTGCATTTTGCTAAATTTCCAGCATAAATCTTTTCTCCAGCTGGGGCTACAGCATATGCCCTGACAGTTTCTGGTCTCCTGTTTTGTTGCAAGTGATGATTGTTGTTTCGATTACGGTTATTGTTGTTGTTGTGGTTATTGTTGTAGTTATTTCTCTGGTTGTCTTCCCATTTCCTTTATTTGCTTTCCCCAATTCTTGCAGCCCTACCTGAACTGATTGCTTCGACCAGTTCAGGGCCATGTTGATGCATATGCAAATTTGCAGGCTTTGAAGAAAGTGATATTTCTTTGATTCCTTCAGGAAACCCACAAACATACTTTAATCTTCTTCTTTTCAGTAGGCACCAATTCATGACACATCCAAGGCTAGTCATGATATACGATTGTTGTAAGCTTCAATATCATTCCTTCAGAGTCAGAGGCCAAGCTCTTGTTCCTATCCTTTGGATTTCAGTTGTTGGGCTGAGTATTCAATGGTCTGCATGCTTTCCATTGCTCCCAGGGGATTTGATTTGCATTAGCAAGTTCCAAAGTCTGAACATTTTCCGTTCACTCAGGTTAGAGCACGACCCTCGAACGTGCACATAGCAAACTTCACCTTGTCATCTTCAGCACATTTGCAAATTTCAAACACTTGCTCCATTTTTTCGAACCAACGTTTCAGTCCGACTACACCTTCAGTCCCTTTGAAAGAGTGAGGTTTGCCATTCATAAATGTCTTATACGAACATCCATGCATTTCTGGTACAACAGTTCCTCCAGTATTTGTTGATCCGGATCCATCCAGTTTTTTGGTTTGAGTCAGATATAGTCCCCTTTTCGTATTTGCTCACATGGCTTTGGCTCACACGCCTTTTCCACTTTCTTCCTAACAGAGTTTCTTCTTAAATTCCTCGGGCGGCATGATTCTGGAAAACTACAAGTACACAATCGTGTGAAATTTGTAAAAATAACAGAGTCATGGCACATGGTAAATTATAGAGAATGATATTAAAAATATAAATTAATCAGGATAGTCGTTATTTATATAATTGATCGATAGAATTAGATATTGATATGTTAAAATAGACGTAAGAGATTCGAATTTTTAATCCAGAGTATTATATATCTAAGATTATATATAATGCAATAATGACAATCGGAAAAGTAAGTAAGGATCAGGGAATACGCGCGCGTGGATATCAGATAGCGATGAAGGATTCTGTATTTAAAAATGAAAGAAAAGAAAACCTTTAAACTTTGTGGTTATAGACTAGGTTTTAAAAGTGGCCCAGTTCCCTATATCCTTGGCTCTGGTACTATCTGTAACACCCCCAAAATCAGGTAGCAGCAGAATGGTAACAATGGGGTGCTACGTCAAAGTACAACAATCAAGATATAGGAAACGACCTTAAATGGACGTTTTAAGATAAGATTTCATTCGATGCCATAGCAAATATCAGAGTTCATTAGGTCCCATTGTTTTATAAGTCATAATACATTTCACATACATTTTTTAATTATACCAAAAGATTCTCATACAAAAGATTGACTTAAGTTTTTAAAGATCATAAAAAGTTGCATAAGGACTTTAGATAAAACACAAAATTCATTTCATTGATATCCGCAATGGCTCCCTCCATTCTGCATACCATAGTGACCTGAAATTACATGCTAAAAGTCAAACACTTGGGTTGAGTGAAATCCATAGGTTTATCGGTAAAAAGGCGTGGTCAACAAGATCGAAGTTATTGTAGACTTTAAAACACATTCAGTAGTCCAAAGTTATTATTGCCACTAAGCTATGACCCGAAGCCTTAAAAGATTTGTGCACCCAATCGAATATAGGTTGCTTGCCAACACCTAAACACCTCTTCAATGTTAAATGCACCTTGTCAAACTCTGTGAGCCCAAGGAACGGTGGGGATTGTCAGTCCGGAGAGATCTATTCCACTAACACTCGCGCTTACTACAATAGCAGATTAACGTTCATGATAAATAGGGACTTCAGTCAATAAGGAACATTAGCAATAATATTCAGGCAGTAATCTAGATAGCATACACTTTGTAAACACTTTGAAAACACTTAGAAAAACACTTGTGTCCAATAGTAAAAACAAGCAATGTAATTCACCCCGTAGATTTTGTAAAACAATCACGTGTAGTAAAAGTGGGGGGCTATGAACTCCACCTCGAGTGATGGTTATCAACAAGTATTCACAATAGAAAAATGGTCACGAAGAATCCGAAGGCAACCTAATCCAATAAGGTTGTTATATAGTACTAAACATTTGATTATTTATAGGTTGTATAGCATCATCTACTTTCGTTCGGGCTGTCATAATTTTAGAGGTCCTGTAGTGAGGTATGAGGAGCTAGGACACTTTAAATCGTAAATCCAACAACTCGTCGATACGCCATCCCGAAGAGGCCTCATTATGAAACTCCCTAGTAATATAGTACTTTGATTAACTAATACCATATATAATTCTATATAGCTACATCACCATCTAATCGTTTTAGTGAAATCATATTTATAAAGTAAAAACGTTTATAAGTATACTTAGTTAAATTGCGTAACGTTCTCGTTTTTAGTCCGTTTCTTTTGCGTTTTTACGTCACGCTTCGTATTTTAAGATGAGTATCACAATAATACATTTTCAAATTTGAGTTTTTCTGTAGAATTGTGATTTTACTGTTCATGACAGCTATGTATTTATTTTTATAGATTTAGTTATTGTATTCTCGTAATATGTCGTAACTTTTCGTTTTACTCCGTTTTTAGCGATTCTTTCGAGTACGTCGCGTATTTATAAGTTTTATCATATAATGATGTTTAATAATATAAGTTTCTGTGGTGAATAGCAATTTTATAAAAATAGTTTTTATAAAAGTATACAATATTAACGTAAAAACTTGGAAATCGTCGTTTCTCTTTCGTTTATAATCGGTTTTTCGAGTTTTCTTATCATTTTTGAATTCGTCTTGTGACGTACTTTTTTTTATTAAATTTAAATTCATGCTTTGATTTCGAACCAAAACATCCACCTAAGATATCTTTGGGGTTTATTTATATACTTTATTTTTTATATACTTTTTAACTACAAGTTTATACTTGAACTTTTTATCTTTAATAAACTACGGTTTCCTATTAACGATAAAACTAGTATCATTTTACAAATAATTTAACAATTAAGTTATATATTAAATATCTTAAACAAAATATTAAATAAAATAAAAACATCAACAACAATCAAAAAAAAAAAAACAAAATAAAAATAAACTTAAAATAATGACTCATGTAAAACAAAAAACTAAGATAAAAAGAATATATAAAAACAAAAAAAACAAAAATAATAACCCCAAAAACAAAAAAAAACACGTACAAAACCACATAAAAACAAAAGTCATAAAAGAACACAAAAAATACATAACTATAAAAAAAACGAAAAAAAACTCAATAAGATCCAACACTCAAAAATAATAAAAAAAACTAAAAAAAAACCCCTAATGTAATGTATCCATATTGTAATGATTTACTACCACATTCTGTAAATGATCTTAATATGTTAATGTTTTCCATCTTAATAATTCCTTTATACCATTGATATTATCAACTTCACAACTTATGTAAAAGTGTTCATAATCTTAACACAAGTAGAAATATGTTTTACATGTTAAAAGTATCTAATGGTAATATTGCTAGAAATAGAAACAACATAAACAGATAAAAATGATAAATAGTAAATATAGAAAAGGTTTTTAGGAATAAACCTTAATGGATGTAGTGTGATGAAACCAAGGTTATCTAAAAATGTTTAGATATAAAACCAAAGCTTGAAATTATGAAAACCCTAGATTAGGTTATAAACCCTAATCTTACTTTATTCTTGCTTAACCCTTGCAACCCTTAAAGCAAGCCTTCAAATCACCTTAGGTTATCTTAAATATCATGTAGGAATGTGTGCAAGAGTTGTATAAAAATTTGTATGGATTTGGTAAGAGTAAAGAGTTGAGCCGTGGGTTATTGAAAGAAAAAGAGAGAAAGAGTTGATATTTCTTAAGTGATATGAGTTTGTGTTGTGTTATCTCTTTGCATGCAAGTAATATATAGATAAAAGGTGGTCAAAGAGTAGTTTTCAAAGTCCAAGAACTATCAAAGAGGGTGTGTTTGGTATTGGAACAAGAGAGAAAATACAAGGAGGACTAGTGGTCAAAACCACTAGTCATGAACTAGCCATTAAGGCTTTTGTCCTGTGCCCTTAAGTGGGAGTCATCCTGGAAAGAGGAAGAAATTGATAGTAAATATATTTGTTACTTATAGAAAGTATTACTTGCATTGTTATATGTTGTAGTTTTATTTTATAAAGTATACTTTACAAAGTGCATATATTGGTTTGTTTAATTCTTGGTAAATTTCGGCTCAAGTGATGTTTGTAGGTAAAGTTTTATAAAACTTTGAGTGTTAGTAATAATCGTAGGTATTTGTTGAAGCGTATATTTATTTTGTGGTTCCGGGAATGCCTAAACTTAATTTATCGCGAAACGTAAACGTTTTACGTAACTGATAAAAAATAAAACATAATAAGTTAATTATTACTTTAGTAATAATAATATAATGATGGCTTGACGTAAACTTTAATTTGTTTGGTGCCCGTTTACGCTAATTGTTGATTTTTAATTTACGCGATTTAACTTAACTATTAAAATTAAAAGTAATCGCGTACGAGAAAAAAAATAATTAGCAAAATAGATGACATCGTAAATGACCTGAAAATACAGAATGTTACAAAATCCTTTACTAAGACCAGACCAACACCTCTTGCAAGTACACCGTTGACAACGTTTATGTTCTTCTAACGGATCTTTACAATGAAAACAATGACGTTGATTGAATGACACCAGAAGAATTAAACAATTAAGAGGGATAGGAAGAAGAATTAAATGGCAAAGAGGTTAAAGGAGATTATTTTTGGTTTTTTAATAATTAATTAACAATTTATTTTAATTAGACCAAAGAACTTAAACCAATAATCAACTTGCTTCACGGTAGCTCTTTAAAAGAAAAACGCACAAAGGAGCGGAAGAGTGGGAAGCGCGAAGCTATTAAAATCCTTTCTTGACGGGTATGTAGTTCCTCGGAACAACCTCTGTTATACCCTCTTGGAGTTTTGTTAAACTTTTTATAAAGGTGGGGGCGTTACTTGCAAGTGATACAAAGGCAAGTTTTAAATCTTTGAATTGAGAAACTTATTGGTATTGTTAATTATTGATATTCCAATGTGAAATAAAATATGTTGGATTTTTATAAAAACTATTCACAAAATCAAACACTAATCTTCCATCGTAATGATAATCGTTTCACAGCCTCCCCGGCAGCGGCGCCAAAAATGATAACCTTAAAAACTAATCCTTTTTGTATATATAAATTATAATAAATATATAAGGATAATTTCAAGATTATAATTCAATTATAGTACGATAAGTATTCCGAAAGATTCAAAGAAAATTCCTTTTGACCAAAGGAAAAATCAAAAATCCCCCGGGTCGTTCTCCCAACGAGGTGCGTATTGAAAATCGAAGACGTTTGTGATCGCGTAATTTGAATGGTTAAGGATTTTTGGATTTGGTTTTCTAATTTCTACGATAAAAATGCAAAAACAATTAAGAAAAACCTAAAAATGAAAGCGAGAAAGTGAATTAAACCTAAAAACGAGAAACCGAGGCCGATACCCGTTCTTTAAAAAAGGAAATTTTGTAAAAATGACCCTACGGATGCAATTTTATTTTTCCTAGGTGCAAAATGATAAAAGAAAATTTAGAAAAAAGAATTATATTTTTTTTGACTTTTTTATAATTTTTTATGATTTAAAAAATAGTTTTAAAGAAATTAAATGATTAAAAATAGTAAACAAATTAGGAAAAATATGAAAAAAATTACAAAAAGTAGCTAAGACTATGCTGGTTTTAATAAAAATAAAAGCTGCAAAAGAGTGCTTATAAATAGGCCAGAAATAAGCACAAAGGTGCTTATAGGCAAAACTGCAAAAACAAGGTTAAAAGAATTAAGTGTGCAAAGAATTTTAGAAAAGTCCCAAGGGCGCTGTGTGTAGTAGAGAGTGGTGTTAAGGGTGCTTGTGTGTAAAAAGGGGGGGGGGGGGTCTGGGGTTCGAGTCCTCAGCCTCCCTTTTTGCAAAATAATTTTTTTTCTTTTTTTTCTTTTTTTAAAACTTATAGAACATGCAAGAATAAGAAAATTTAAAAACAAAAACTTTTTATAAAAATGACAAATAAGCAGGAAAAATAAGCAACTTAAAAGGCAGTTTCTACTTTTTAAGCTAAATCCTAAGGGGCAAACTGTTAGGCAATTTTAAAGCAAATAAGCACAAGGGAAATTAAAGATAAGCTAAGTCAGAAGATGCACTACACTAATTAGCCTCAAACCTAACTACAAATAAGCCAAGAAATACAAGCCAATAAGCCAGAAAAGCAATAAGCAACTTGGGGCAAAAACTGTATACAAACAGCCTTAAGGGCCACTTTTTGGGCTTATATTTAAGCCCTATAGAGGATCCTTATGGATTAATGGGTTGTAATAGCTTAAAGACAGTCCTAAGGGCTTCTATAATAAGCAAAGAAAACCAAGTTTGAATAAAAAATAAGCATTTAAAAAGCTGAATGAAAAGTGCAGTTCACAAAGGTTCCTTGGTTTTTCAAACTTTTGTAAAGGCAAGAAGCAAAATGCAGGCTCAAAATAAGCTAGTAAATAAGCTCAAAATTGAAAAGTAACTTGAAACAGATGGAGTATGACTTGTGATGAGCTTATGCTCAAAAATCTAAGGTCTAAAAACAATTTTAACTCACTAAAAAAAAGGATTTGAAAAGTGGGCTTTTGAAACTAAAAATTGACTTGAAAAAGGTAACAGATTTTGACTATAATACTAAAGGCTTGAAAAACACTTATACCATTTCATTTTGACTCTAAAAAGACACAAAAAACACTACTCTAAAGCTGGATTAAAAGCCTAATCAAATGAGCACTTTAAGAACTGTTTTTGCAAAACAGTTTTAGAAGACCAATTAGAGGAAGCTTAAAAACAACTTTTAAAACCAAAAATCTTTTAAAAACATATTAACAACAGATTAAAAAGACTTGCCAAAGATTGCAAAATGACCCAAAAGGATTTTAGCACAAAATTACCCACTTTGGCCTACTATGCCAAACACCCCTTTAAGTAAGGAAAAACAAATTTTAAGCTAAGTAAAGGCTGATTTAAGCACAGAAACTTAAAAACAGATAGTGACAAAGTAAGAATAAGTAAAAAAAAGCAAGGTACAAGCAAAAATAAGCACTCAAATAAGCAATATAAAAATAAGCAGTCACAAGTAAATAAGCACAGTTTTGAGCAGAAACTTAAACAAAAGACCTCAAAGCATCAAACAAGCATAAATGAACATAAAGGACATAAATAAGCACAAAAAAGCATAAATAAGCACAAAATAAGCTATGCTACAGTAGATAAGCAGAAATGTCAAAAGGAAACTTACAAAGGGTCCTTAGCTTTTTGGCAAGAAATAAGCTTTCCAAAAGCTTAAAAACCTTTCCTATGTGCTTACCATAAGCTCTAAACCCAAGGCCTTTCTTAATTTACCTTGCTCCTTTTGATTTCTTGACAGATTCTTTGGGATATTTTTTTTTTGGATTTTTGACTTTTTTGACAGAAAATGAAAACCAAGTTTATATAGGCTTTCAAGGGTTTAAAAGCTAATACAATGACTTAGAAACAAGTATTTAAAAGAACAATTAAGCTTAAATGACAATAATTAAAAAGCAAGTATTTAAATGACTGAAATTTAAATGACACTTAAATTAAAATGCAATGTATTAAAAAGACAATAAATAAATGAGTACAATTTTTGAATTACAAGCTTTTGCCTTCTACACAAAAAATTCCGTCAAACTAATAGAGTACAATGTGTCTACTAATTATTTATACTAAGGTTCTTCATGCTCATGGCCTCTTCTTGTGTTTCTTTGTAGAGAGAACTCAGGCCTTGTGCTTGTTGTGTGAGAAGAAACCAAAAACCAATCTCAGCCCTTAATTCATCTTGGAGCCCAAGTCGTTTTGATTATTTAAAGACCTCCAATTTCCTTGTCTATGATGTAAAAGGGGATTGCAGGTGTAATTGGAGTGTAGTGAGTGGGGTGCGGGAGAAAGTAAACTGTATGTTGGTTAGAACAGTAAACGAGAAGGGAAAGGGATGGGTGAACAGTACTTGGGTTTTTAGGCGGGTAAATTTGTTTAAGGTTTATCAGGGTAAAAGGTTTATGGTTATGGCAAATTTGGTCCTTGATTTAGTATGTTGTTATTGCATCACAAGTCCTTGTGGTGGTATAAGATTTTTGAGACTTGGCAATTTAAGCCCTTGAGAGTGGGAATGGTTATTGCACGTACAGTCCTTGAGGACTAAACGGAGTTATGGGTAAGGGATATGGGCCTTAACATTTGTTAAAGGTAGTATGGTTTTGGGCCAGTGTTATATATTGGGCCGGTTAAATTTATAAAGGGAAATGGGCTTTTTGGTTTGTCTTGGTCTTCACATAATGACTGAATGGGCTGGCCCAGCCCATTAGATGGGTACGGGTGACCCATTAAGTATTTTCTTCGATATTGCTTCGGCTTTTACCGTTGACTGTGTTGGGGTTGACTTGACTTTGACCTGGGTTGACTTTGACTTTGGCTTCGATTTGACTTTGTCTTTTCACGCTTTTCCATTCCGTGCTCGGTTTTGCTTGATTTTTCGTCCTTTTCTCGGATATCCTTTTTCTGCACAATATAAATGAAAACATACAAATACAATGTATTTTTGGTACGTTTTTGGTCATTTAAGTCTGGTTTTGATTGAAAACGGTATGTGTAATTAAGCACATACCATACACATTATAATTTACATTTACATATTAAATGTGCAAGTAAATACTAAATATTACATATAAAAGACCAAAGACTTTCCTAGCTCATCCCTCTCCCTATATTTCGGATGAAATATGATCCCAAGGGGACAAAGAGCACACATATGACCAACTTGATCTTGTACAACTTCTTCTTATTAAACCTTAAGAGTACATGACTAGGAATTTGACCAAATACTTCCTTAAAACTGTAACACCCTCAAATTGGGTCGCGGCGGAATATGAGTTGGGGGTGGTACTTCATAGATCAATAACACAAGATATATATAAGAACAACCATTAAAAGCCGTTTAAAACTAATACATTGGATTTAACAAATTGTTTGTTACAAAAGCCCGAAGCTTCACTTGTTCACTTGTTCAAAATACAAAGATTTCTAGCCTATAACAGATATACAAAATGTAATGCGACAAAAAATTCTTAATGCATGGGACATCACAATCAAAAACACATGTATCTCTTGAACCTCGGTGCCTTATTGATCCCCTGAAAACATTGCTTAAACGGCAACATAATGTTGAGTGAATCTAGTTTATAAATGATATAGTTAGCGACCGCAAGAATTTCCCCAATGATAATTGCAATCAGATGCAAACATCATATAATGTAATTACGTTTCCTAAGCTCATGACACAGAAGCTCGACCGTATGAATTTGCAATATAAATTGTCAACATTGCCCGTGATGATGTTCTAACCCGCAACATCCTAAGTCCGACACGGTATACGTTCATTGTCTGGAAAACCGGCACAGTGAGCTTGATTATCGAACAGGGGATGTCAATACCATATAGAATCTTATTTATAATATTCGCGCTCACAACAATAATTGACAGTTCATGATAATGGGCTCAGATGGGTTATCGCTACTTAGGCATACACGTAATCGTAATGTGAAATGTCCACTTGCATCCAATTGTAAAACATGCATATGGTTTTGCACCCCAAAAACAACCCCCCCCCCCAATTCTGTAAATACTATTAAAATGTAAAACGTGGGGCTATGAACTCACCTTGAGTTAATGATAATCCAAATACAACAGAAAATGCGTCACGGAAATGACGGAATGCAACCTAATCCAATATAGGTCGTATAAGTACTAAGCACTTTGATTAACTACTACCATATACAATTCTATATAGCTACATCACCATCTAATTGCGTTTGTGAAATCGTATTTATAAAGTTAAAACGTTTATAAATAGTTCATTATTAAAAACGATGTAACTTTATCGTTTTAAGCCCGTTTCTTACGTTTCTTATGTCCACGCTTTCGTATTAAGACGAGTTATCAAAATATTACATTTTCATATTTTTGACCTACTGGTGAATAGTACTTTTACTGTTCATAACAGTTTATAAAATTATTTTTATAGATTTAGTTATCGTAAAACCCGTAAATGTCGTATTTTACTCGTTTTAGCTCCGTTTTTAGTGATTCTTTCGAGCACGTCTTTGTTATTAAAAGTTCTATCATATTAATGATGTTTTCAAAATGTTCATGTCTGAGATGAACAGTAACTTTTATAAAAATAGTTTTATAAAAGTATTTTTTACTTTAAGTTTATAACTGCGTTAATTCATAACCCCTTCGTTATTGATCCAAAAATTATGATTCGATATGTTTTGGAATCCTAAAAATAAGTGCTATCTGTGTAAAATAATAAACATTATAAATCAGAAGTATTTTATAACTTGTTTTTATAAAATTTCTTTTATAACGCGTTTAATTAACGTATAACTTGTAAACTACGTATCTTCTTCGTTATTAATCTGTTTTTCGAGTTTCTTACCTTTTTGGAATCGTCATGAGACGTAGTATTTTATAAAAATATAAAATAAATACTTTTATTTTTGAATTCAAACAGAATGTTTTGATATTTTTCATAAAAACATGTTTAGGCTTGATTTTATAACTTTCTTGTTTAGCCACTTTGTTACAAATCCTTTACAACACTATATATCACATGTATTACATTCCTAGGGTCCTTAAGTCCATCATTGTCTAAAAATGTCCAAGAATCAAGTCCTTAACAACACTTATAAAATCATAAACTCATTAAGTAACTTTTAGTTAACTAGTTTATCCATATACTTTTTATATTTAAACCAACATTGTACAATACTTATAATCCCATTATAACATGATATTACCAACCACATAACATATGTAAAAGTTCACAAAAGAATGATCACAGGTAAAAACCCATTTTACATGTTCAAAAGTATCCTAAATGGTGATTTTGCTACATAGAACTTATATATACATAAAATGATAAATGTAAAAGACATATGAGTTTTTAGATTGACCTCCCCCCCCCACCCGTAATGTGATGTGATAGGATGACTAACAAAATCTAAACCCTTGTTTAGATTATAAACCCTAGCTTTCACAACTTGAAAACCCTAATAACCAATGAAACCCTAATCTTCCTTTTTCTTGCTTTAATCCTTGTAAAGGCTTGAACCAATCCTTCTAAACACCTTAGGTCATCTTATATATAAGATAGGAATTTGTGTAATTGTTGTAGATTAATTGTGTATGGATTTTTGGTGTGGTTTGGTGTTAGCCATGGCTATGAGGGAGTATAAGAGAGTGTTTTTGTGTTTTCACCTTATAAAATGAGTGTATGTAGGTGTAATTATATACTAGTGGATACTTATATATGCATAGATAGTCAAGGGAGTGAACTAGAAGTCTTTCAACAAAAAGGGAGGGATTTAGGAGTCTTGGTCAAAAAGACATAAACTTTCATTAGTTGGTGTATGTACATGTACTAGTTGAAAAATTGTGAACTCCTTGTCCCCTAAATATGTTGTTGTCGTGGGTTTTTAGAGGGGGGAGGGAGTACATATTGATTTTTGGTCTTTTATAAATATCTACCATTATTTTGAAGACATAAGTTAGCAAGTTGTATGAATAGAGATATAATATGTAGTTTGTAAGTATAGGTTTAATCATTATGCATAGAATTTGGATAAGTATATACATATGGGTGAATTTTTATAAAAATTTGGGTATTGGGTATAAAAATGAGTATTGGTTGAAGCGTAGAAATGTTTTTGTGGTTCCGGGTATGCCTAAACGCATTTTATCGCGTAAGTTATCGTTTTACGTAACCAATAAAAATCAATGAACAAAGTTATTAATTATCTCAAATAATTACTTAACACGTGCTTGATGTAACATTTAATTGTTTAATGCCCGTTTACATTTAACGAAATTTTTAGCTACTGCGATTTACTATCGATTACGATTAAAGAAACGGTACAATAACTTAAAAAATACATAGTGAATTTATTGAAGTCGGTAAATGCCTAAAACACGGGGTGTTATTGTATCCCCCCGTTTTATGTGAGCTTGTCCATCAGGCTTAGACGCGGGCACTTGACGACGGTGCGGTCTTTGTGAAGAGGTGTGGATATTTCTTCCTGAATTGATCTTCGCGTTCCCATGTGAACTCAGGACCTCTCCTAGAGTTCTATCGAACTTTGATTATTGGAATGTGGATTTGCTTCAACCGTTTAACTTCACCGTCCATGATTTCTACCGGCTCCTCAACAAATTGAAGCTTGTCATCAAAGTGAAGTCCATCCAACGGAACGGCTAAAGGTTCGTCGGCATAGCACTTCTTCAAGTTGGATACATGAAATGTATTATGAACCCTGATCAGCTCTTGCGGAAGCTCAAGCTTGTAAGCAACGGATCCAACCTTTTCCAACACCTTGAATGGTCCAACGTGCCTAGGGTTCAACTTCCCCTGTTTGCCAAAATGTACGACCCCTTAAGCATAACTTTATCTCCAACTTGAAATTCCATCGGCTTACGCTTTAAATCGGCGTAACTCTTTTGTCTATCACAGGCGACTTGCATCCTTTGCTTGATCTGGATGATCTTCTCGGTTGTTTCTTGAACTAATTCTGGACCAGTGAGTTGCACTTGTCCAACCTCGGCCCAACACACAGGTGAACGACACTTTTGACCGTAAAGTGCTTCAAATGGTGCAGCCTTGATGCTAGCGTGATATTTGTTGTTATATGAGAACTCGACCAACGGCAAATGGTTAACCCAACCTTTTCCGAAGTCGATCGCACAAGAACGCAGCATATCCTCAAGAGTTTGAATAGTTCTCTCGCTTTGTCCGTCAGTATGAGGATGATATGCAGTACTCATATCCAAGTTAGTACCCAAAGCCTTCTGAAGTGACCTCCAGAAATTCGATGCGAACCTCGGGTCGTGATCACAAATGATTGAGACGGGGATTCCATGCCTCTTGACCACTTCCTTTAGGTACATTCTGTAACACCCCCATAAAATCACAACGCAGCGAAATACCACTTGGGGTGCTACTTCATAGCATAAAATACAAGTTACAGAAAACGACCTCAAAAGTGACGTTTAATAAAATGTCACATTCGATTTAAATAAATCAGAGTAAATTCAGGTCCCAATAATTTCTTTTTAGCAAAAGTTACAAGAGTTTAAACATGACCCCTTTGTATATTTTAATAATAAATGGTTGTCGAATATGAAGAAAAAAAAAACAAGTCTTTAAAGTTTTAATATCCGCGCATCCAAATGCTCCCAGTGCTCAGCTAGCAATATAATAACCTGAGAAAATACATGCAAAAACGTCAACAATAATGTTGGTTAATTCATAGGTTTAAGTAAAAGCAGTATTGAGATAATTCAAGTAAATATTTCAGTAAGAAAAGGTAGCGCTACAATTTCTAAGTGATTTCGATTAAATCAAGTAATAAATCAGTACGTGGACAACAGGTTTAGATCAGGCCAGCGTACTGTAATTTCATAGTATCATTCAAACATTACCGCATTGAGCTCTGACACCAAAAACCTTGACTCATAATGCATATCATATGCATATACCAGATTCCCCTGTATCTAGGTTATTATTTGCCTCATACCTACGATTCTCAATACAACATCGGCCATTAAAAAGGTGTCGAACAGAATACGATTCAGACCTCGGGACGGGGTTGTCTCAAACCCAATAGATCTATTAAATGTACTAGCGTTCACCCCTACAAGGCAATTAACGGTTCATGAAATTAGGGACTTTGGCTAATAGCGACTCATGCAGATAATTTCATAATCAATGTCAGGCATACCCTTCAAGCACTTGTGTCCCATTAGTAAAACAAAAATAATGTCTTCAAAACTCACGGTTTGTATATAGTAATCAATGATTCAATCAGGTAGTAAGCAATAATGCTTTAATAAATTTATGAGTAAACAACCTTGTATCAAAATGTATTAGAATTCATGTGGTACGCTCAAGTAATGCTTTAATAAAAAACTTTTGTAGCGCTCATGTAGTAGAAATCAATAAGTTTACTAGTAAAACGAGCATGTATTCTCACCCCGAAAATAGTTATGAAAACTATTAAAAGAGAAAAGGTAGGGCTATAAACTCACTGAGGAGTTATGAAGACCAGAAGTAGATGAATCATCGGACGAGTGAGAAGCGTCTAAGCACAACCTATAAGACGTGATGCGGCTTAGAATGATAAAGAAGATCTATACGTAAAAACAAATTCGATTGATCACGAGGATTTGTTTCCGAGTTATGTTGGGCATTGCATTATTACTTAACCGAAGTATTTTTATCCCAAAATTGGTATACCACCTGCACTTATACTACATTAAGTGTCTATTAAGTCTCGCTTAGCGATTCTTATCTTATTACTATGTGGCCGCACTTTTATTTGTCAAGAAAAGGCGTAAAACTATGTTGCTGAATTTTAGTCAACTTTACAAGACCATATCTCTTAACCTATAAAAGATACAAAGATGGGGCTTTCACCCCTGGAAAGATACTTAAGTCTAGTTTCCAGAACATTAGGCCTTTTAATCAAACCATTTACCAATCCACGGGAAATGAGTTTTTACTAATCATAACTCAAAACAGAAAGTTCGCTGAATTCCTAACACTTACGGTTTTGGCCATAAATCCTATTCTATAATAGCAATCAAGTTGAATCCAAAGAGAGATGAAAGCTTATGATGTCTAGTGTTTAACCATGTTTTAAAAACCCAGCACTTTAGTGCAAAAATCTGGAGTTAAATCCCTTTTTCAAACAGTAGTTCAGAACTGACTAGTTTTCGTAAATCGGTCATATCTCACTCATCCGGAGGAGATATGGCTCTATCCAATTCGACACATGTACCTTGAACTTATTTCTACAACCCCATCAAATAATCCAGACCTTATTAGGCCAAAAGTTTGCTGCAATTAACCCATTTATACTGCTGGTCTGCAGCAGTCCCAAATTTTCCTACCAAACACTAATTTTGTCGTATTTTCCAAACCGTAATAGCTATTAAAGTGAATCCACTTGGAGAAGTTAGATTAAGATGTATACTACTGAGATTAGTTTTCCTATCCTACATTTTAGAGCATTAACTTGGAGTTTAACTCGTTTTCCAAACGATGTTCCAGATTTGACTAGCAATCGTAAAACGGCCATAACTCCCTCATCCGGAGGAGTTGATAAACCATCCAATTAGCCACATGAACCTTATAACTATATCCATCCAACCATGTAATTTATTCACAGGCTCTAGGCCAAAAAGTATTGGGAAAAGCCACGTTTTGCTACTGATCTAAAAACAGTCCATAAAACTACCTAGAAACCCCATCAAAACTTATCCAAATCACCAATTATTCACTTGCAATGCCATAACATATCCTAATAACATATCTCACACATCAAAACATGATGTTCATGATCAAACCCAAAATCAAACAAACTCAAGAACATGCATGCTCATAAAAAGTAAAAATTAAACATATGCATAAAAATAAAATTAAATCAATACAACAAGGAAAAAAAAGGCTTAAAAACACAATAGAATAGAAGACAATGATCAAACGAAACCCTCTTGTGTTTTCCCTCAATTGCCGAAACCCACAAACACAAAACAAAGACCCAAACTTGATTTTTGATTAACCAATCTTGTTAAAAACACTTGCAATCGCACCCTTGATGATTTAATTGCAACCAATTAGATAAAAACCTAAGAATCAAAAGTTTAATAAAATCAAGAACTTTTTGATGCATGGTGGTTTAATCATCAAAAGGATGATGGGGATTTGTATAGGAATGATTTGAGAGTGATTAGAAGTGTTAATTGGAAATTTTGAGTGATCAATTGATGGTGGTGGAGATGACTGTGTCGACACACAGTAAAGGAGGGAAGAAGAAACTGTCAAACCTTTTTTTTGTTACTATGAGTTTTAGATGGGCTCTTCCTTTTTGTGTAAAAAAAATATGTAAGGGTGTGTTTGTTTTATAGATTTGTAGGAGCTAATGGAACATAAGGGGGTGTTTGGTTTAGCGTTTTGATGGAGGAAATACAAATATAAGGGTGTGTTTGGTTTAGGATTTAGTAGGAGTAAAATATAATAAGGGGGTGTTTGGTTTCTAGTTTTGATGGAGTCTAAACAAAGAAACAATTAAAAAGAGTGTTTGGATTATATGTTATGTTTATAAATTATATTATTATTATTATTTTTCTAAAACACTTATTCCACAATATTTGTTTTTAAAACACTTAATTGAAATATTAAAAATTGTATAAATACTATTTTGACGCGGTTTTGGCCAAACGCGGATAAAAGATGAAAATTAATAAAAATAAAATAAAATAAGCTCTCATGGCTAAATTATGAAATTGTCGATATCTCGAACGCTAAAATGGATAAAGTCCAAATCACGACTCGAAAATAGCTAAAACGACGTTTTTCGTTAAAACGGCTAAAAACAAAATAATAATTTCCTTAAAAATTTGAAATGGAATTTAGAGCTCGGTTAAAATGTTGACCGTAAAATACGAGATGCTACAGTCTTCCCACCTTAAGGGAGCGCCGTCCCGGCGCTCAATTCGTCTGAATCGTCTTCGGTTAAATTGTGAAGAGATGAGGATATAGACAAGTCATCGTCGAGGTTTCCAACAGAGACTAAATGAGAAAAAGTCAAAACATCAAATATATGCAACGTGCATAAGCGAACGGAATAAATGACGCGAGAATCCTTAAAGGAAAGATAAAATACATGACTCGAAGAAGAAGCCATTGAATACGAGGAATTTAACAAGTCGTCAATTCTTGGAAGCGATTAATGGTTCATTACCATTAGATTATCAAGTTCGCGGCGGTCGATACACATTCGGAAAAACCCATATAACAAATCACGAGTCGAAAGAAGTTCATAGCCCAAAGAATGATTCATACGGAAGAACACACGCTACGTCAGATACACATAAGCCCACTCATTTATAATTTGTCACTTACAAAAAGAGGCGTCCCAATCCTTGTAAGTAAGAATTTATAAACTTATGGTTCGGCGGTTTATAATTTCCTTATTCAAATGAAGAAGCGTCCCAATTCATTTCAATAAGACGATTATAAATCATCCTACTTAAGTTGCCAACTAAAACACAATATCAAAACAAGATCAATAGCTACATTAAGTAAAATTGGTAGTGTTCTTTCTTGACGAAATGTTTCTTAAAATCATAACAAGAACGAGAAGAATAATAGACGTAGTCAAACGTGTTCCAAAGTCAAAGTGCCAAAAATACGGCACGTTCCTAGGTGATAAGATAACGTTGTACTCCCATCCAACTAGAAGATTCAGAACAAGGGATTACAAACACAAATACGCGATTCAATGCAAAGAAGAGTGTTCGGACTCGGAGTTGAACAATAAATAAACTAGTGGAATTGACAAAGTACACCAAATGTCAATATTGTTAAAAGGAAAATTAATAAAGTCACGTTAATATTCAGAGATCACCGCATCGCTATAAATATTAAAGAAAATGAATCATTAAGACTTACCATAGTACTATACACTATATGTAGGTATTATCATTACATAAAATTTCTGCCTTTGCCAATCTGACTTAATGGACCTTATTTCAAACTTCATAATAGGTATAAACGAAACGGTTTTCGCCTTAAACAAGATGGCAGGCTCTAGTTTACTGAGATTACAAGATAAATACTCCAAGTGTTAAGATCCTAAGTGAAGTTATCATTTTACCATCATGTGCCAATTTAGATCTATTTAAAAACGTTTTCTCTGTTTTATCATTTTAAGCATAATTACATTTTAAACTCGTTTGACCCAAAACGAAAAACCCATGTTTAAGTTTATCTAATTCTACATGTTTAATTGGAAAATTAATGCCACTTAATATGAAAATTTGGTCTCAAATCATTTTGAAAAATATGGGCAACAATTTATGATTAGTTTGGCCGTTCTAGTCGTAACTTATTCATCCGGAATAGTTACGGATTTATCCAAAGAACCACATTGTTCTCATATCACCCATTTAGAAACCCAGTAGCCTTTAAGTCAAATAAAATTAGTTATAAGCCTAACCATCTACATTACAAATTATGGGTACACACTAAGTTTGTTTCCACGGTTTTGGTCGTATCTTGACCGTCCGGAAGAGTTGGTGTTCCATCCAACTCGCCACTAGGACCTAACATATTAGCCTATTCATTAATGCAAAGATACAGTAGGATTTAAGCCAAAATTTTCCCATTAAAATGCCAACTTTACTCGAAAGTTCCAAAAATAGACGAAAGTAACCGTAAATAGTCAACACTTATATGAATTACTCTTATATATATAGATGGCGGTGATCCCGAAGATAAGCGTAAGAATTTGAGAGGAGAGTATCTCATATATGTACGAGTATCCATATATAATACTGGTATTGACGTTCAAGGGAGAAAGTAAGAAAACAGGAAGTACGCGATAATCGGAATGGTCAGCGTATATATAACCGACCAATATAAAGAAACTAATATGACATCATAAGATAGACGTATGAGAGCAAAATAATAACCAAGAATTATATATTCATTATTAATATAATAGCGATAAGGATGCAAAAGGGAGCATATAAGTTACCTGAGAGCAAGCGCGCGCGGATATCGGTCAATGGTGAAAGACTCTTAAAAAAAAATTCCGAAAAAAAAATGGTTATAGTCTAGGGTTTTGAAAACGACCTAGTTCGCTACAACGAGTGCTCTGATACCAATCTGTAACACCCCCAAAATCACAACAACGCAGCGGATATACCACTTGGGGTGCTACTTCATAGTTCATACACACAAGTTACAGAAAACGACCTCAAAAGAGACGTTTAATAAAATGTCACATTCGATTTAAATAAATCAGAGTAAATTCAGGTCCCAATAATTTTAATAAGAATTGCAAGAGTTCAAACATGACTCATTTGTATATTTAAAGAAAAATGAATATCGAATGTGAAGAAAAACCAAGCCTTTAAAGTTTTGATATCCGCGCATCCAAATGCTCCCAATGCTCAGCTAGCATAATGATAACCTGAGAAAATACATGCAAAAACGTCAACAATAATGTTGGTGAATTCATAGATTTAAGTAAAAACAGTATTGAAATAAATCAAGTAATATTTCGGTAAGAAAAGTAGCGTTACAACATTTAGAAGAATTGTTATCGAAATCCAAGTAGTAATTTAATAAATCAAGTATGCTTAGTAGTGGACCACAAGATTAAAGTAATGTAGACAAGAGAAACAAATTCACCATGTCTAAATGGAATATATATATTATTGCGCTAAGCTCATGACACCGACACCTTAACAAGATTTTTGCCCCAATAAAAGTAGGGTATACTGCTATAACCCCAAGGATACCTCAAATGTTAAATGCGTCACATGGTTATCTAAAAACCATAAAGTCCGGAAAAGTAGACGGGGATTGTCAGTCCCGATAGATCTATCCACAACATTCGCGCTCACTACAATAGCAACTGACGGTTCATGATAAACAGGGGACTTAAGTAGCAGATAAAGGACTTAGGCAATAATATTCAGGCAATAATCTGGATAGCATACAACTTGTAAAGCACTTGTGTCCAAAGTAAAACAAGTAATGTGTTCAAAACTCACGGTTTTCATATGTAGGAATTTAATGATCTCAAATGATGTAGTAAACAAATCAAGCTTTAATCAGTTCATAAGAAACAGCCATGTATCACACATGTTTTTAGAAGTCATGTCGTAAGCAAGTAAAAACTTTTGTAAAGATAGTCATGTAACGCTTAAGTAGTAGAAATCAATGAGTTTACTTGGTAAAACGAGCATGTATTCTCACCCCGAAAACAGTTTATGAAAACCATTAAAAGAGAAAAGGTGGGGCTATGAACTCACCGTATTAGCAAGGAGATCAGAAGTAGATGAATCTTTGGATGAGAGAAAAGTACGCCTAAGCACCACCTAAAAAGGCGTGACGCGACTTAGTATGATAAAGAAACCAATACGTAAAAATAAATCAAATGGTCATGAGATATGCTTCCGAGATATGCATGGCATTGCATTAAGACTTAACCAAAGTATTTTTATCCTCAAATTGGTATACAACCTGAACTAATACTACATTAACTGTCTACTAAGTCTCGCTTAGTGATTCTTATCTTATTACTATGTGACCGCACTTTTATTTATC
>BQNB010034160.1:0-51810 GCA_026074375.1 Tanacetum coccineum
ATTCTTCACCCTTTGCTCTTGTTCTTGTCTTTTTCCCGTTTCTTGTCAGTTTTTGACTGTTTTTGCTTCTTTTTGTCATTTCAATCCTTTCCTGCACAATTAGACATAAAAGCACACCTTTTCTATTCTTTTGGCATTTTTATGGCTTTTATTTGGCAAAATCCCGGGTAATTTAATGTACAATTTAGCAAATATCACCCGCCAAGGCGGAATCGCAAGGCATGATCAATAGGCATCATTACAACACAAGGCGTCAAAATAAAGAGATACTAAATGAATTAAAATCCAATATATAAAAGACACAAAGTGTCATGATAACACCTACAACATTTATCATTCAAATTCACATAGTGCAACCAACCAAGACAAAACAAATGAACATAGATTCCGCAATGCAAGCCTATCGTCCAGCTAATTCCTCTTCCTAACTCTTCACACGTTTTGTTCACCTGAAAATGATGCTTAAAACGTCAACAAAATTGTTGGTAAGAGTTACAAGTTTAAGACTCACTTATGACACCGCGATCAACATAAACAACATTTACAAACATATATGCATGGCTATTCTATCACAACATAAATTCACATTTATCTGGGGTGGATCATACCCCTCCATCCTACAATTACAATGTCTCTGTGCAAGACTTACCCACTTGACTAGCTAAGTCCGTTCGGGTCTCACACAAGGTCATGTCCTCCTCACATACATATGCCTTAC
This sequence comes from Tanacetum coccineum, assembly GCA_026074375.1. Classification (NCBI taxonomy): domain Eukaryota; kingdom Viridiplantae; phylum Streptophyta; class Magnoliopsida; order Asterales; family Asteraceae; genus Tanacetum; species Tanacetum coccineum. The sequence continues at coordinate 719 of BQNB010034160.1, forward strand.
CATAAATCATATCACATAGCAATAGCACATAGCAACCATATATTTCGACACTTAAAACCACATATCACGGTTCATAATTCAAAAACAGTTTGCATCATTTCCATCCTAAAATATAAGTAAAAAGTGGGACTGTAAAACTCACCTCGATGCAAAGCGAATCCAAACTCTTCAATTAACCTTGCAAATAATCTATACAAAACAATACACACATGTTACCATCGATTAGGTCTCTCACCCAAGTCGATGTAACAATCACAACGATGGATACTTTATACCCTATCTTGATTTAACTCTTCTATATACTCTTCACAACTTGCTAACCTCAAGTTACCTTATAAAACCTACATCTCAACTTTCTGCATTTTATCTCGTTTTTATAATCATAATATGAAACCAAATAAAATACTAAAATACCTAATTAGTTCTTCTCCTTACATTCCATAACTCCCCAATGAGTTGTGAGCTTTTATGTTTTTTGGATAAAAATAATAGTGGTGTAACCATTTTATAAAAATTCAACATCACAAAGTGTCCAGAATTTAACCTGATTCGACCTTCAAAAGGTTTAGCTTGAGCAGACCATTTAAACACTTAGGAAAATACTACAAAAATTCTAGAAAATAATAAACATCATGAACTTGCTACAGTAGCAAGCCCATCAATTAAAAAGACATTTTTATATGGTTTTTGACCTCACAAACACAACTTAGAATCTGCCCAGAAAACTCAGTTTTGACAACGAATCTTGTTTGATTAATTTGACTAACTTCCACTCACTTTTAATTCATGAAACAACTTGGGATGGAAAGTAGACTCTCTGTAGTTAATTTTAGGCTCAAGAAAATCAATAAAAGCTACACGTATGACCGAGATATGGCTCTCGCAAGATGACCTTAAATTCTGCCCAGATTTCTATTCCGAATTTAGCATAATTAACCCTAATTACTTACCCAAAACACTAATTATTATCCCTAAAGCGATTTTTTGATGATCAAAACCTCTTAATTACAGATTATTTACAATAACATAATCCATCCTTAATGATTGTTACGTTAAATAATTCAATTGAATTCGAAAAAGGATAAGAAACATACCTTAACTCTAAAAATCAAAACCTAAAATTTTTTGAGTTCCTTTGTTCTTTTGTTGTTCAATCCGCCAAAGAAGAGAGAGAGGAGAAAAAAGATGAATTTTTGATTAAAGTTATATTGTATTGTAATAGGCTTAGGAAATGATAATTACCAAAGAACAAAGTTGTAATCAACTGGATTGCATTCTCGTTTTTTTTCCCACTAGTTCATCCGATCCTCACAACCACCCTTTAATTATATATTTTCTTTAATTTATTTATTATACATTTACTTAAATTCTAAGTAAAAACCTTTAATTATTTTGCTAAACCTTGAACTTCTAACTATTTTGCAAAACTAACCTCGTTCTCACTATTTTAAAAATAGAAAGTACTCTACAATCTATAAAATACTAAACTAATAATATAAAATGAATTACATATACCATATACGTACACAAAATATAACTACACACATTTGAAACTACCAAACCTGTCAAAGATTTCATTTCCACAATACCATGATCATTCACTCATGTACTTCCATCTGATACATATATAAAACACATAATGACACACATAAACTGAAACTAACCTGCTAAAATCTCAGTTGTCACATTAACCACGGACTCCCTACCAGCCCTACTAACACCATTAACCCTCACACCCTTAGGAACTAACTCACCAACACCATTAGTCCCACACCATTAACCACAGACTCCCTACCAGCCCTACTAACCCCATTAGCACTCACACCATTAATCCTCACTCCATTAACCACACCTTCAGGAACTAACTACCATCCCCCCAACCAATAAACCCCCCACACGCATAAACCACAACACTACAGAAACTATACCACTAACACTATTAGCCCTCATACCACCACTAGCCTCCAAAAACTCATTAACACCAACAATAATAAAACCACTACCCATTCCCTGAGAAATTGACTCACTATCACCATTAACAACTACATTACTATCCATTCCTTAAGGAATTGACTCACTAACACCATTTTCCATAACACCCCTAACCACTTAAGAAATAAACCTATCACCATGAGGAACATACATACGAACACCTTCAGATTTGGAATGAGTTAATTGGGTAACAGACCCATCAACAATTTCTTCTGGAATATTAGCCATGGATAAAGAATTTTAAAAGAAAAAACTTAAAAACAAATTGATATAACCTATACACAAATTCGAAACTATAAATAGGCAAACAAAATTAGTGAAAGACAAACCATTAGTGGAGAATCACCGCAGATCTACCATCGAGCCACCAAAATACTTACTAAAAATCAACAGCAAAACACGGCACGTATAAGAGAAAACCCAAACCCTATATCACAAAAACAAATAAAACGACCACACGTATAAAAGAGTTCCCCATAACCTATAACCAAAAACTTACACGTCAAAGTCCACAACATTCCAGGAAAATAGATTAGATCATTTGGTTAATAAACCTCTAAAATGAACTAAAGAAAAAAAAAACCAAAAAACAATTATAGGACAAAAATTACAAATACTTTTGTTAACACCTTATTAAATAAAAAGATAAAAGTACCAAATTTAAAAAATAAAAGTAAATAAAATAAGTAGACACAACAAAAGAAGGAATAGAAAAAATTATGACAACGCTTAGAACCACATAAAAACGATTATTTTCTCGACTCTACATAATTAAAGAAAAAAAACACACATAAAAATGTCCCCGGAATACGCTCCCTAATCACTCTAACCAAAACGGGTACCTTATCTACCTTATATTGATATTCACTCGCAATATACGCAACCCGTTACAGAAACATACAACGACAAACGCACAAAAATACCGTTACAAAAACATATTAGACGAAAAAAAAGAATCTATAAAATTTAAAACCAAAACAAATATAATGAGAAAAAAACTCCAAAACCAAAACTATAAAAAAAGGGAAAGCGTAAATACGACAAAAAAAACAAAGCTCGCCGCAGTGAAGCACATGACCTTATTAAATAAAAAGATAAAAGTACCAATTTTAAAAAATAAAAGTAAATAAATAACAATCACATAGACCAAGTAAACGATTATACACTCCCTAATCACTCTGACAAAACGGGTACATTATCTACCTTATATTGATATTAACTCGCAATATACGCAACCCGGTTAACATTAACATCACGACGAGACACCGCGACAAAAACCCGTTAAACAAAACATATCAAAGTAAAAAAGAGCCATACGAATAAGAAAACTAAATCCCAACCCCAAACTATAAAAAAGAGGAACCGTAAATACGACAAAAAAACAGAAACCCGACGCAGCGAAGCGCCTACCTAATCACTCTGACAAAAACATGTACCTTATCCACCTTATATTGATATTCACTCGCAATATACGCAACCCGTTACACAAACATATGACAACAACCGCACAAAAACTAGTTACAGAAACATATCAAAGTAAAAAAAAAGAATACAAATATAATAAAAAAAATCCGAAACCAACACTAAAAAAAAGGAAACCGTAAATACGAAAAAAAACAAAGCTCTCCGCAGCGCAGGTCCATATTCCTTGTTGGTGAACAATCTCTACCTTTTCTCTCAAAAGTCTATCAATTTAGTATGTTTTAATTTAGCATTAGAGTTGCTCAAGAGTTTTTTGTTTCAAACTTCGTCCATGTGATTTGTACACATTTCATCTCCGTTTCAAGTTTCTTTCATTGTTTGTCTTAAATTTTTATCAAATCTTGCATACTTAGTCACGGTTGTCAATGCTCGTTAAAGTTGCTCGTTAAATCTTTCACATTTAGACAAACAGTGAAAAAAAGTTAAAACGGAGACGAAAGATGAAAATGTGTGAAAACTACATGGATGAAGTTTGACAAAAAATTCTATATAAATAAAACTAGCAAAATTCTATGAGTTACAATCATCTAACCAATATTTTTGAGCACTATATTGTTAACGGATATTATGATAGAGGCCCACTTAATTAAGGGTAATCGCGACTATACCCATTTTATCTTCTCGTAATGCAAAACATTATTTGTATGATTAAAAATATGGTATGTTCTTGTATTGTTGAACATAACATTAATCTTTTTTCAAATTTAATATTTTTTATTATAGTATACCTATTTTAATAAGTATGTTTACATGCTTTCTTACAAATAAGAATTCAAGTTCGACCCAGGAATCTAAAATAATCAATCCAACAAGAGTAATGAGTTCGATCCGTTATAAATCTCCACTCGACCTTGAACAAGTTAAATTGTTATGTACAAATAGCTGGCACAATGAAAAGCACATTCATTGAGTTAGTTACAGCACGTGCGTGGCACGTGCTCATCTCTAACAAACCCAAACCACTTTTCCAGCCCATTTTAAGTAGTTTAAATACTCATGATTTCAGTCATTGGAATTGTTTTGTTTTGTTATCTTTCTTTCTAGAACTCATTTTCCCCATTTATTAGTTCCAGTTTGTTTAGATAACATTTCAATCATTAATTGATTCAAGTGATAACTTACAATAGGGAGATTAGAGCACTTTATGGACAGATCCACCATTTCTTACGGTTTGTAGAAATTCTATTTTTTTTTATTTTGTTACATCATCATTTCTTCTGATCTTTTGATCAACCACTGTATAGACATAAATTCCGGTCATTCTAGACCATCTATCCAATCCAAAATACGTCATCATTGATTTGATCAATTTCCATTCCCAAATACGTTAGTTAGGAAGTTTACAATGGTTTAATTGCTTTGTGTGGTGTAACTGATAAGTTCTTGAAGTTGTTTCTTGACTGTAACAATGGTGGGAACAAGAAACTCAAGCTTGGAAGTTCATGTTAATGAAGAAAACTAGATTAAGGTTTAATTATCATGTTAGGGGTCTAGTGGGTGATCTGAATAAGAAAGTGGACATATTAGCTACTAGTATCCATGATTTGATGACACAACAACAATACTTGGTTGCTGATGTTACCAGATTGAAAGGCAGAAGTTTATAGGTTTAGTAGAAGAATAAGTTGGAATTCCTCAAGTTTCATGGAGATGTATGTGCAAAGGATGGATTTCAGGCAAAACAGTTCTTTAGTATTGAAATAATGTGCAAAGATAGATGATAGAGATTAAAGATTGTGTTTAATCCACATGTATTATAACTTTGGCTGGAATTTACAGTTTATGAGAATCATGGTGAATAATGTCACTTGGGCATGTATAAAGCATTTTGAAAAGATTTTATAGGGTTTGATATATCCAATGCAGAATTAAAAAACCTCAAGTACCGAAACTACTATGAACAATTATCGAGAAGCAAGTTTGAAATGCTTTTAACTCAAGTCACAATCACTGAGGCACAATCTATTAGCATGTACATTACTGGTTTACCACCTGCAATTGAGATGATTGTTAGGATTTTTAAGCCTAAATCTTTAGTTGATGCTTTAGTATTTCAAATTTCAAAGGCCACTTAAAATTTGATTAAACAGAAGAGTGCCCCACTCTTACCTACACCTAAGTCTGCCACTACTTCTTATTACAAGAAGAATAATCCTATGAATGCTAGAAACACAACTACTACTTTAGCTTTACCAACATCTAATCCTCAACAAGTAAGTAAGTACAATGCTGCCCCTAGAAAATAGTTAAGCCAAAAGGAGTATGATGAGAAAAGATCAAAGAATTTATGTTTCTATTATGACCAAAGGTATGTACCTGGTTACATATTACAGGTATACAAATGTTTACTTTGAAGTATATTTGTTTTTTGTTTGGTAACAAAAGGAAAGTTGGTTTCAGTGATGAGTAAAGTAATATATCTCCTATAGTGTAAACTTCACCTAACAACATACCGTAAGTAATTAATCACATAGAAAGTAATTATCACACGTCTAAAATTCCACAAGAAGTCTGAATTGAGATTTATGATAATATCGGATTTCGAGTTACAGAATGTTAAAAGATTTTTGGCTTTTGAGATTATACTACAAATTTAATAGCACAATTAAACTATAGAAATGATTAAATGAACTAAAATCAATTAACTAGAACGAAAAATTAACAAATGTGAATTAAAAATGTAAGCTAAAACGAGAATTTAAAATCTAAAAACCTCTTCTAATAAAAACAAATTGTAATGCCTAAAAATCACAAATTTAAAAAGAAAATTTTAGAAAAAGAATTGGAAATTTGTAGCTATTTTTGAATTTTTATGGAATTTCTAAAAAAAATGAATTAACTAAAAATAAACTTTTTCTAAAATTATCACTAAAAGTCTACTTTTATTTATTCAAAAATACTAGATTTAAAAAAAAAGATTTTACACAAAAAGATTAAAAAATTTCAACTAATTTCTATTTTTATAATATTTAAAGAAAAAGAAATTAACTAAAATCATTTTTAGATTCCTAGAAAATACAAATTACACTTGGAAAAATAAGGAAAAATGTTTTTTAAAACATAAAGGTCAAAACCCTATTGGTACTAAAAACCCAATTTTTATAACCTAATATTAAGCTCTAATTTTATCATTTCAAAACAAAACCTAATTTAAATTTAAACTAATATCCAAAAAATTAATCTATTTATTCTTACAAAAGACAGGTATAAATTGGTAATAAAAGAAATAAAAGGAAAGCGGCTAAACTATTGTGAAATTTAACAGCATTCTAGTAACAAGGGCTAACCCTAAACTATGGAAAAGTTACTAAACAAACCCCGCATTCCAGCTTAGTTTGGCTTATTAAAAAGTGAAAATAAGCAAAAACTTAAAACATGAAAGTTGTCAAGGAGCTTATACTAAACAACTTTAACAAAGGCACTTGCTAATTTTAACAAAAGAATAAGCTAGAAAATAAGCTTTTTGAAACTGTTACAGAAACTATGCTTTTTCCTAACTTTTTAGACTTTAGCTTATTCCAAGCTTATTTCTGAATGAAAATGAAAACTAAAAGAAGCTAATTGTAGTCTAAGATGTGTACTTAATGTTTCTAAAAAAAATAAGCTAAGTTTAAACAAGAATATCAAGAAAATTGATCTTAAAAAGTGCAAGTTTCAGCTTAAACTAAGATTAAGCTTTTCCTATTAAGCTAAAAAGCTTATTTCTAATTCTTAAAAGCTGAAATTTTGAATATAAGCTATGCTATGGATTTAAAACTAACCTAGATAAAAGGAAACTTGAAATGACAATTAGAAATAAGAATTCAAAAAGATAATAAGCTAGAAATCTTAAGTGCTCTGCTATACTACTTTTGCAGGACAAATTAGAGCAAGTCCTAAAGCTCAAAATGAAAATTAAAGTTATCTTATTAAGCTAATGAAGTACATCATGTATCTTAATTTCTATGATTCTTACTACTTATTACTAAAGCTAAAGAGACAGCTAGAAAAGTTAATAGCCACAACAGTATTAACTGATGTTATGCTGCTGTATGCTGATGCAATTGGTCAATCCCTAAATGCAGGCTTAGTTTCAAGAGTTAAATCTCTTGTACTCACTTACCAAGTGTGTCAAAATATACTTTAACCACACTTGAACTCTAGAATGCTATAAATCTCCTAAATCTAAAATTAACTTATACTCTTAAAGTGCCCTTCCAAGATCAACTCATTAAGCTCCAAAACTAGGAATAACAACATAACAAAATCCTCAAAACCTATGTAAAACTTCATAAATTTGTTACACTCAACTATGCAAAGTGTTTAAACAAACTCTTATTGACTTTTAAAGTCAAAAATGCATTAATCCAAACACTCCCTAACTCAAGCTGTCAATACTAAAGTGTACTTAAAATCTATTTTAAAGCTAAAATTACCAACCTTGAATTCAAACTCACTCAAAATTCTCACCTAATTAAGCTACTTTTAAAACTAAAACATGCAGCTTAATTAAAGGAAACATAAGCTATTTCTCCTCTCTACCTACTAAGACAAATGACAGACTAAAGAAGAAATTTAGAATTACACAAATTGTTAACTAATGAAAACTAAAACAGCTAATAACCAACCTAAAACCAATATGTTTGAAAGAATAGACAGAAGACTATAAAAGCAAATGTTTTAAGCTAAACTTAAGCAAAAATGAAATTTCTGAAGATGAAACCTGATTTTTTTATAGTCTCAGTCACAAGCCACTCTTGTTGAGTATTGCTTTAATCACATACACCTAAAGCACCTTGCCACTAAACCTGAGCTAATAAGCTCAATAAGCTTTTTTAAAACTTATACCATCCCTTTTTGCTATTCCAAATCTGAGTCCATTGAACTCAATATTCATGATTGATTAAATTGGACAAAACTAGTAAGTAAATGACTTTTAACAAATTTTTAACTGAATTTGAGCTTATTAACAAGTATAAGCTCAAAAAAGCTTATTAGAGCTTATTAGAGTAAAAACAGCTTCAATTTGAAAGGAAAAACGATTGAAACTTAGAAGCTGAATTTTATTACTCAAAATAGTAAAGTATAAAGCATAGAGATGAAAAGTACACGGTCTTAAACTGAATTTGAAAAACTTAAAAGAAAGTGCTTAAAAAATAAGGAAAATTACACAACTGAAATTAAAACTACTAATAACTCCTAAAAATGAACGGCTATACTTCCATTTATAGAGAAGGAAGAAGAATGAAGAACTTCAACGTTGATGAGCTTTGACACTTTCGAAAGCCATATTCAAGCTTACAACGTGGACTTCAGAAGAAATTAGGCAATGGAAAAATAAATGCATGAGTAAGCGCAATGATGTGGAGGTGGGTTTAATACTAGTAAAGAAGATGTATAGAGCGGAAAGGGAATTTAGTGAAGTTGGTTTGTGGGAATTGGCGGAAAATTGTTGGAAGTGCAGTTATAGAACTTTTTAACCGCCTTTGTGGTTTTGAACTTTACAGAAAATATCAAAAATGGTCCTGCGTTTCTTTTCCTCTTTGTATGTAAAAGAACTATTCAATCTTGACACTCTAGTCCTTGTACTTCCATTCTTCTTTTTCCTCTTTATAAAGCAACTTTCTTCTTTTTGCAACTTTGGCCCTTTGACTTCAAAAATATCCAAATGAGCCTTTGAACTTTAAAAACTTGTCAACATTGGTCCTTGCTTCATTTTGTTTGGCTTACTATCCTGCTGATTCGGCTGATCCCCGCATTTGAATTGCTTCCTTCCATTCTCACTATTAGTCTTGTCTTTTCCATTCTTGCAGGTTTTTGACTGTTTTTGCTTCCTTTTATTTTATTATCCTTTCCTGCACAAATAACCATACAAAGCACAACATTTTCTACCTTTTAAGGCATATCATGGCTATTTATTTGGGCAAGAATCTCTAGTAATTTATATATACAATTAAGCATTTATCAAAATTCCCCAAACTAAAGGATTGCCGTGTCCTCACGCAATGTTATCAAGTGTACACTTTGTAAACTAACAAGTTTCCAAAATGCCCTTGTTTTCACCTTTTATGAATCACCTTTTAAACCAGCTTAACTTTTCCCAACATTTTAATCTCCATGGAAACACATTAATGCAATCATTGCACTTTTGCACTTTTAGCTCATTGAAATAGCTAGACTCCCCTATTAAATAGAGCACAAAAAGAAATTTCGTCTCCCTGAACTTTTCACTAACTAGAACAAAGCTATTAAACAAGAACAATTGTCAATATAAATCCAAAGGTTAACCTCTTATACTTACAACTTTGTAAACTTTTCACTCCCAAGAATAAATTAATGATTAAGATGTTGCAACTCTTTACTCAACTTAGATCAATTTATCTTCATAGGTGACTATCTATCTAATGCTTTACAATTAAAGCCTTGTGGACTCAAAGTAATAACATAATATACCTCATCTCAAACTAAAAAGAATTTAAACAAAAACTTAAAAGAAAATGAAATTTTTAACCATTCTTTTTATTTTCCATGTACTATAATTATTTTTTTCTTGCAATAGGAATGTTGTTCTTAGTTCGAACCCCTACTTAGGCCTTTCTCCCAAATAGGATATCGCAACAACAACCGGTGTTCTTAGTTCGAACCCCCACTCCGCTGCTAACGTTTGTGGGTTATCGCGACAACACCTTTTCCTACAAAGCCTAGAATCCAAAGTCCCTTAGTTGCAATCATCACCTAGGCCGCGCTCCCTAGTGATGAATGCCTACGAACCTTGATCCTACGTACATAGCTTTAATCCTTAGTTGCGACCCCATCCGAGTCTTTCTCTCAACATGGATACGCCAACGATTAAAAACTACATATAGCTTTTGTTATTCTATTTTTTCGAATGCTTCATTGGCACAAAAAATAATGCTTTTGCATTAGAAATGCTTCATTGGCATTCTTTTTATAATTATATTTTTGATGAATGGAAAAAATTTCACTTTAGAAAATCAACTTATAAATTTGAAACCAAAAATCTTACTTACATATTAAAATGAATTCTTTTTCAAAATGTAAGACTTTTTCTAAAGACATTGGTTGACTTAGCTAAATTAAAAAGAGCACGTATGATTAAGTGTGTTAAGAGCTTGTGGGAGTAAAAAGACAAAAATCATTCATATAAGCTTTAGGTTTTCCAAATAAACCTTGCTTAAGCAAATACACTTATATTTAACTACATCATCTCTTGTTCTTCACATTTTAAAATCCAAAGCAATAGGATTTGTGAAAGCTTGGCCCCACAAAAGGTAGGTTAAAGAACTAGCTAGGGAATTTTCACCCGGTCAAGTCAAAATTAACTCTTATTTCTCACCAACGGATTACCAAAAAGTGGTGTTTTTTCTCAGACTAAGCTTCTCTTGAGCTTTTCTTGTAAGCAAAAATTTAAAATTTCTCACTTTTTCACAAAAAGGTAATTCAAAAAGATTCAAACAAGGTTGCGTGAAGTGCAAGTCAATATCGAAGATATCCTTCCCCAAACTAAAATGAAACTTTGTCCTCAAAGTTTAAAAATAAGGGTCAAAAGGAATCTTTAACAAAAATTCTAAGGACATGCCAAAAGAATAGATGTTAGTTCGAATAAAGACAAGGATAAGAGATTTCCCATTTTATGAAGAGAAGATTGGAGACCATCAATGGAAATTGTGGGCATTGCTTTGTCCTTCCACAATTTTGAACCATGAATCTTCCAAAATCCGGAAAACCTAGACAAAAATCACAAACAACCAACAAGAAACGAAAAAGAACAAGCTTCCTCTCTTCTTTCATTGTTAGCTCAAAAACATCCTACTAAAACGCATAGTTTTTTTGTTACCGATGTGGTTACAAGCAAACTCGCCCCGAATTGAATGTCCTTAGGGGAAGCAAAGAAAATAAGAAGATAAAAAAGAAAATAAAAGCTAAGCATGAGTCCTCCCACGAAAGCGCTTGTTTATTATAGAGTCCCTTCGCTGACTCTTTCCCAAACTAGGTCATTAATGGTGGATAATATATAAGGGTGAAGAAATTCCAAGAGGTGGAAACCTCCCCAAACTAGGTATGAAAGATATACCGTAGCATTTTTGATCTCGGGTTCAAAAAACTTTTTAGAAAAGAGTTTCAAGAGAGAAAATATGAACCCGGACAATGCTTTGGTAACATGAAAGTCTATTAAGGGTAGGTGGAGTGGTCAAAAACATCAAGAGTCAAAGAACTCTTCCTTGTAAGCAAATTATCACAATTCCTGTTGTAAACTTTAATCCTTCACTCCCGCGGAGTAAGAATGCGGTATAACTCGGATAGTGACAAATGGTAAAAATGATCGAATAGTAAATGTGAAGGAATCTTCCTCTTCAACATTTAGAGAATCAACATTTTCACCTTCCCCCGAATCAAAAGATTCAACATCATTAAGCACATCAAAATCATTCGTCACGGCCACTACGGGCTCAAAATCAAAACAACTCTTAACAACCGGTGATTCCGGATTATCAACACTATTAAGGTTATATGACTCATTTTCGGGAAGGGGAAGAGAATCATTGATGAGCAATTCTTCAAGAAAACGAAAATCCCCTTCCGAGTCATAATCATCGCTCTCAATGCCCGGTGGCATCGAGTCATCGGAAGTAAGAAATAAATCGATCTCCTCTATAAGAGAGTCACTATCCTCAACAGGGATAGGAGAATAAGAGAGAGACTCGATAATTGTATCAACATTTTCAGAATTATGTTCTTCCGGAAGTCGAGGAAAAGAAAATTCATCAAAAATAGAATCGGTCTTTGTAGAATCAATCGGAGAATCACGATTTAGAAGAGATTCTAAAAGATCAGATTCGGCATTAAAGCACGGTTCATCAATTCCCGGTGGAATTAGAATAATTTCGTCTAAATCCTTTCTAGAAAGAGAATAACTTTCATTTGTAATGATTTCATCGTCAATATCATAAAGAGGATTGGAGAAAGAATTAAATTCATCCTTTTGAATTTCCTCTTCGAATAATGACTCATCATCACTAGAGAAATTTTCGTTAGAATCGAAAAGAGGATTAGAGAAAATCGTAAAAATCGGAGAAGATTCATCACAGACAGGCATATCACAATCGTCATCGTCGTCGGTATCATCGTTATCGACACAAACTTCAACGATTTCCGGTGAAATCGGAGCAAGATGAGCAAGTCTACTCGTGGACTTTTCGTAATAGGAATCATCGATGTTGAACAAATTACACTCCCCCAAACTAAAGTCATCGGACTCACTTGGGTTTGAAACAAGGGTCTCAACACTAATCGCCTCCGTTTCCGGAGTAATGTTGATATGCTCGTCTCCCATTATGAGCGAATCCTTAGGCTCTACGTTTTGCGAAACGGGAATGTGAATCGTATTCGGATGAACAGCATAAAATCCCAAATTATCGTCATCATCGTCAATGAAAATCTTCTTACTTCGATCTCTTGCTTCAGATTCTCTAAGTTCTTTTGCTTCTTGTGTGATTTTTCTAATTTCAATGATCCCCAACCGACCAAGACAAAATCTCTAGCAATTCCTTTAGGAACACAAAGAGAGCAATTTGCTAGTTCTAAGGTCATCCGGTAGATTGCAATGCTGGAAGGCTAACTTTGTTGTTAAGTACAGCGAGTGGCATAAGTTGATACTAGCACCTAGGACGGCTTAGGCTTTGCATTTAAGCTCACTAAAAATACACGGAGGAGAAATTGTCCGGACCCCCAAGCTTTTTCGGAGATCGCTTTTTGATAATGATGCCTGAGCAAGTTTCGACTCACACGGTGTATAGCCATTCGTTTAACCTTTTTCTTTGGTTTGACACAAGACTTTTTAACAGCTTTTGATACATAGCATTAAGATCAGCAACGCCAAAGTATAGCAACATGAATCTTTTTGAACATTTCCCAAAACTTTTTGGATTTGCACTTTATCATTTTCACCTTTCTTTTCATGCTCTACCCTAGAAGGATATGGAAGACGGTTCTTTTTAGAAGGTTCTTTTGATGGTGGAGAATTATCAACTTGAGCAGAAGAAGGCTCAGGAGAATTTGGACTGCTAACCGACTTAACCGGACAGAGAATTTTTGGATAACCGGAGGTTGATGTCTTTGTGCTCGGTAGCACCTTATCCTTGGTCCCGTCGTTTTTCCTTCTCAGTCAAAGGTTCATTCTCATCAAGAGCAGGTGGAGGAATAGATGCACCGTGTGTAAGAAAGTCCGCTTCGAGTCGTAATGGCTCTAGCTTCACACCTTGGATTTGTGATGGTATTACTAGGTAAAGTGTAGGTACCATAGAAGTAGAAGTAGAAGGTTGGCTTTGATTTTGAAAGAAACCACCAACAAAATGCTTTTGCAAATTGTTTTGGAAATCCATTTGTGATCTCATGAAAAAGATTGTGTTATGAAGAGGATGTCAACTCCATTCTTGAATTCTCCTTTTAAAGAGTTGATTTGGTTTTGTAAAGTAGCTTGAACTTCACTCCTAATCTCAGCTTTCAAATTTTGTAAATGGTTTCCTCATACCTGCATACTCCCCTCGGTGTTTTCTTGAAAGTTATCCAATTGATTAGCAAGCACAATTGAGAATTTTGTGGTTGAACGTTTGGTAAGGTACCATTCCTTGATGAGGGATATTCCCTTGATTGGATGGTTTACCTTGGTTTGAAGGAAAACCAGGGGTGAGTATGGTTCGCTAATTTGGGAGGACGGTATCCGCATTTTCCATGTTAACAAGATTACCAACCGAAGCGTTTGTTTGACATTGTGGAAATTATCATGATAAACCGGGACTCGTACCCTCTCTAGTCTTGGGCACACATTAAAACTATGATTACTACCACAAGTAGTACACCTTCTCCACCCCGCATTAATCGGAACGGGAGTAGGCACAAGAGCTTTCATCACATTTTTCATCTCATTCATTTCATTCCTAAAAGTCAAAGTCATCTTATCCTCTAATGCCGCTGCCATTTGTTGGAACTCAAAGTTAGATGATGAATTAGATGAGGGAGGAGGAGCATTCGTACTCACTCGCATCACGGCGTTCCGTGAACATCTAACTTTGGCCCTTAAATTCCCTCTATATTTGTACCCTTCGTGACTTTTGTAGAGAAAATTGCCACCGACAGCGGAATTAAGAGAATCTTGATCATTATAGCTCAAAGAATTATAAAATGTATCTAATTGGTGCATGAGTGAAAAACCATGGTGAGGACACTTCCTTAGAAGTTCCTTGAAACGCTCCCAAGCTTCGGAGAAAGATTCTTGAGCAATTTGACGAAAATTTGTAATTTCGTTCCGAAGATTGGTGGTTTTTGATGGTGGGAAGAAAAAATTGATGAACTTAGAAACTAAGTCATCCATGTAAGAATGGAAATTTGGGTTCTTTTGGTCTAATCCACGTTGGCAACCCCACAAGAGAAAAAGAAAGAGAAGAATTTTGATGGGGGTGGAGGTACATCCGGTACCTTTGGTTGTTCGTAATGCTCTCAAAATGACGAATATGAGCGTGAGGCTCTTCATCATTACCTCCTCGAAAAATTCGGTTTTGAACCAAATTAATGAGAGAGGAATATATTTTTTTTTTTATTAAGTTCAAAATTTTCGAGGCATTATGATTGGTACAAACTATAGCACTATTCAAACCCCCCGGTGGTGAGCTGAAGTTCTCGGACTCCCAAAGTTTCGGATCATCGTCCATAGAATCGTCCAAATGTTAGCAGGCTTATGTTTGTAGGCTCGGCCCATGTTGGGCTTAGGGTTATCTTTGTATTACTTGTATTTATACTTGACACTTTGTATGGTTTCATAATCAATATACACAGAACATTGTATCATCCTACATGGTATCACGAGGGTTTCTCAGATCCTAAAACAACTCGCTTCCGCTTGTTTGTAACCTTTTCAATCACAGTTTCTGTTTTACCGATTGTTTCTCGGTGGTTTCCCGTTTCTCGACTAAGTTTAGTCGACGTTTCTTGGCTAAGTTTAGCCACTGTTTTACCGATTGCAGTTTCAGTCGGTGTTTTGTTTTGGTTTCTCCCACGCAAACCCCACACACTTGCTACTGTTTCCACTGTTTCTTTTTTTTACAAACCCTAACTACTTTGAGCCCTAAAATCTACAAACCCTAAAAACTACAGAACCTACATACTACCCACTGTTCGACGATCAAACATGACAAACGACAACCCACCCCCCACACCGGCACTTACCTTATCGGATAAACTCATGGCTATGAATCATTTAACCACTTTTGTTCCCGAAAAACTTGATGTCGATGCGATGAATTATTCCTCGTGGGTGTATTACTTTTCCCATCTATGTCATGGTTATAGGATTTTGGATCATCTTGTTGATCCGGTTGCCTCTTCATCCACTACGACTCCTACGGATCCACCACCTAAGGATGCGGAATGGACCAAGATTGATTTCATCATTAGGTCTTGGATATTCTCCACACTTGCTCCATCACTAAGGAAATGTTTGGTCGATCTTAACCCTACCACTGCCAAGGATGCATGGACATATATTGAGGCTATTTTTCAAGACAACAAGCGCCCGCGTGCTATGGCTTTGAAAGCCGAACTACGCAACTTGAAGCTTGGGGATTTATCTATTGACGGGTATTTTCAAAAGATAGAATCTATTGTTTCTGTTCTTAATGGTCTTGGTTCCCCTCTTAGCAATGATGATGTTGTTACTTTCGCGCTTGAAGGTTTACCTTCCACCTATGAAACGATCTCTACCGTTATTGTTAGTCGGGAACCCTTTCTCGATCTCAAAACGGTTAGATCCTTGTTGACTACTCATGAGATGCGCCTAAAGTCTAGGGTTCAAAACCCTCTTGTTGATGCTACCGCCGCTTCTCCCATGGTTTTATTGGCTAAATCCAATACTAGTGCTCGGCCTGGTCCTTCTTTGGAAAAAGTAAACAACCCGTGTTGGAGTTTTGCTAAGGGTTCTTGTCGGTTTGGTGATGCTTGTAAGTATCTTCACAATGGTGTTCACGACAAGTCTACTTTGCTCCCTCGTACCTCGGGTTCGGCTGCAAGTGTGTCGGGTGTGACACGCTCGGATTTGGATATGTTGCAATCCCTATTGGCTAAGTTTGGGTTAAATGCTCCCAATATTTCCACCCCCTCTCCTCCAGTCGCTTATACGGTTTCTGTCCCTCCTGGGTTTCAAAGTGTTTCGGTCCAATTATCTGCGCAACCCACTTATGTAAGTCCACAGTTATTGCCTGGTTCTTTTGGGGTGTCCAATATGGGAATGGCTGGGTTATTCCCACAGGGGGTTCAGTATCCGACGGGGTCACCAAAGCAAGGGGTCCATTATCCACAACAGGGGGTTCAGACGCTTTCTGGTCTACCGTAGGGGATTCACCTTGTACCTGGAACTTTACAGCCGCCAATTCAGTTTACGACAGGGGTTCAACAGCAGCAAGGGGGTTCTTTCCCTGGTTCAGTTCACTTGGGATAGTCACCTAGTATGCCTTTTTATCCGAGTCAGTTGTTTGCGTCCGGTTCATAAGGTTCGGGTCAAGTTACACTTTTGCCGAATGCATTTAATACCATTACTCTTCAAGAACCGGCCTCCGACAATTGGAACATGGATACAGTTGCGAGTTCTCATCTTAATGATTCTGTACATTGTCTTAGTGATATTCTTAATATATGCATTTACCCGTCTGTTGCAGTTGGTGACGGCTATTTTATTCCCGTTACTAACTCTGGCCAAAGTGTTTTGTCTACCCTTTTTCGTCCACTTTGTTTAAATAATGTCTTAATCACTCCCAATATTGTCAAAAACTTGATTTCCGTTCGTCAGTTTGTCCGTGATAATTCTTGTACGGTTGAGTTTGACCCTTTTGGTTTTTCTGTGAAGGACTTCATAACTCGACGGGTGCTCCTCCGATGTGATAGCACGGGTGAGCTCTATCCTGTTACGAAGCCCTCCACTATACCTCATGCTTTTCTTACCAGTCAGTATACGTGGCACCAACGACTTGGACATCCAGGAAGTGAAGTGTTACGTCGTCTTGTGTCTAGTGATTCTATTTCTTGTAATAAAGAGAAACTTCCCGTTCTTTGCCATGCTTGTCAGCTTGGTAAACACGTGAAGCTTCCGTTTGTTAGTTCGTCTAGTTTTGTTACTTCGTGTTTTGATATTGTTCACTCGGATTTGTGGACCTCTCAAATTCTGAGTCTTTTTGGTTTTCAGTATTATGTTTTGTTTCTAGATCATTATTCTCAGTATGTTTGGGTTTATCCGTTAATGAATAAATCTGATGTTTTGTCTAAATTTCTGTATTTCGAATTATGTTCGTACTCAGTTTAAGTGTGAAATTAAGTCATTTCAGTGTGATCATGGTGGTGAATTTGATAATCATGCTTTTCATAAACTATTTAACGATAACGGTATCCAATTTAGATTTCTTGCAACCGCACCCTCACAACAAATGCAAATTTGAACGCATGATCCTGAACAATTAATAATCTCATTCGTAACCTTATTGTCTAAGCATATTTTACCACCCAAATACTGGACTGAGGCACTTTAATATGCAGATTAGTTTATTTATTGAATATTTTACCTTCCCGTGCCATCAATAACGAGATACCCTTTACCCGCCTGTTTGGTTGCGCAACCGATTATATGACCTTCGTGTATTGGATGCCTTTGTTAGTACCACATTAGATACAATCACAAACTTGGACCACGTGCCACACCTTCCATATTTTCTGGAACATGCGCCATCATTTTGGCTATCGTTCCTTAATCTTAACACCATTAAAATTATCATTTCTCGCATGTTAACCCTTTGATGAATACGTGGGGTTTTTTCTGTTTCCCTTCCCCCAAATCCACTACCACACCTTCCTATGATTTTTTGGACGATTCCACTGACCTTATTTCCACAATTATTCGCACCGCTCCTATTACTCCCGTTCCAGCACCGGTCCATACTCCACTAGTTGACGTACCTACATCGCCTACACCACCTACTCCACCTACACCTCCTTCACCACCTACGCCTCAGTCTGTGCCTCAAATTATACCTGAACATGCACCCGCTCCCACTAATGATCCACCAACTGTGTCAAATCATCCCATGGTCACATGTTCTCGTGTCGGGACTACTCGTCCTAATCCTCGGTTACCTGGTCATGTGGTCCTAACTATCTCTCCCTTAACCTCCAGTCTTATACGAACGTTAATGATCCCAATTGCGAAATGCTAGTTTGACGAGTATAATGCACATAATAGAAATAAAACTTATACTAGGTACCTCGAGCCGGAGGGTGCCAATATTGTTCTTATAGTGATGTTATTTCGCCATAAGTTTTTGGTTTGATGGCACTCTAGTCGTATAAAAATAAGCACGTCTTGTTGCCAATGGTAGCACGCAGGTTGAGGGTGTGATGTTGATGAGACTTTTAGTCTCGTTGTTAAGCCGGGCACTATTCGACTGTTCTTAGTTTAGCTATTTCTCGACATTGGCCTGTTCATCAGCATGATTCCAATAATGATTTTTACAATGTGACTTAGCAGAGACAGTTTATATGCATCAACCTCCCGGTTTTCGAGACCCTGAGCATCCGGATTATGTTTGTTTATTGCAGCGATCTCTCTATGTCTTTAAGCAGGTCCTCGCGCATGGTTTGTCAGCGTTATTGCATGCGTTACATACTATAGTTGGATTTACTCTTAGTCGTTGTGACTCCTCTTTATTTATTTACAGACAAGGTGATGATACAGGGTTTTTGTTACTTTATGTGGATGACATTGTTCTCACTGCTTCATCTAATCGTTTGCTACAGCATATTATAGCTTCTTTACATCGCGAGTTTTCAATGACAGATTTGGGTGCACTTAATTATTTTTTGGGTATTTCAGTTACGCGTGACTCTTCTGGTATGTTTTTATCACAGCGTAAGTATGCTATGGAGATTTTGGAGCGTGCTCATATGGTTGGTTGTAATTCTTCTCGGACTCCTGTTGATACTTAGTCCAAGTTAGGGGGTGGTGGTACTCCGGTTGTTGATCCAACCTTATACCGGAGTTTAGCAGGTTCTCTTCAGTATCTCACATTCACTAGACCTGATATTACGTATGCTGTGTAGCAGGTTTGTTGTAAAACCTAAAAATCTCAACAAGTGTAAAATTACCAAAATACCCCTAATGCAAGAAAATTCCATAAAAGCTTAAATAAACTTCATTTAAATGTTAGAAATTATGAAAATACAACATGTGACAATTATGAAATTTATGTAATATTAAAATACCTTATATTATATAAGAAAAATAATTAATAATTATGTATATATAAGTTATGCCGAAATTAAGTGTATTTAATTATGTATTTATTACAAATTAAAGTAAATTAAATATGGATAGTTACAAAATAAATATGGCAAGTTACAAATAAGATTTAGCCCATTTAGAAAGCCCATAAAATCGGTCAAACTACCTAATATATTTCTTTTATACATCTTATTTGTTAAAACCTAAAAACCATAACCACCGAAACCCTAAAAATACAAAAGAGGCGGCACCAAAGTTTTCCAAGGGCAAGCATGAATTTTCTAAGGTGTTTTGGAGATCAAGGATCGTGGGAAAAATATTGGAAAGATTGTAGAGTGCTTGGTTCAATCGAGGAAATTATTTTGGTTCGAATAACACAACCGAATAGCATAAATTCATAAAATCATCAAGAATCATCAAAGGTATATTTGTATCTCATGTTTCATCATATTAATTCGTTCTATGCTTAAGAAAAATATTCATGCATGTTATATTAATTTTATAAATTAAAACATGTTTGAAACCCTAATTTTTAGTTAATTATGAAATCAGCATAAAAATTATTTGTACAATTGATTTTATATTTTTCTAAGGGTATTTATATCATATATGACTCAGATAAATTGTTAGAAAAATTTAGTAAGGATTCAAATAATTATTGGGGATTTCTCTTTGTTTGCTGATTTCGAATAAAAGGAAAAAGGAAAGAAATAAAATTAGGGTTAGGGTTTTAATAATTTTTCCAGGTTCTCTTAATTCTAATGATTGTATAAAAATTTTGAAATGTTTGGGGAAAAATTTAATTAGGGTTTTAGTGATTTATTTGTTAGCCGATTATGATTTTAAAAGTATAAGGACTTGTTTTGTAATTTCTAAAACTATGGGGTCTATTTTAGACATGTTATTATAATTGTTATATTCTGTATAAAATAAGTTAGGGGGGTATAAAATGTCATATTGATATTATTTTGAATTAAAATGGTTAATTATATATAATAAGTAATTAGAGATTAATTAATTAAAATAGAGCGACTGAAATTGTAAATTCTGAAAAGTGGAAGGTTTGGTTAGTATTTAATGTATAAAGTATGATTTTGTCATAATTGAATCTATAAGGGCTTGTTTTGTAATTATGGATAATTAAAGATATTGTTTAATTATCTAATAAACCAAAAGGACTAAATATGTAAATTATGTAAAATTAAGGGTTTGACTTGTAAATACAGAAAATGGAAGGTATAATCTGAATAAAATGTGAAACTTTGATATTTACACTTTTAACCTTGAAAATTGTTGATTTTGTATATTAAACCCTAAAATATGGAAAGTTGTCATATTTAACCCTAAACTTGTAAGGTTGACATGTTAAGTCCCTAAACTATTCAAAATACTTAATAGAATCTCAAATGATGAATATTACTAATTTTGGAAACTTACTAAAAATGGAAAGTTACTAAAAATGGAAAGTTACTAAAAATGGAAAGTTACTAAAAATAGAAAGTATAACTTAAATGAATGGTTTGTAATTCGAATTCATCATTTCTTTAGGTTCGGTCAAGAGGGAGTGATTTTGATTTCCTGTGGTGTTTTCTTTGATTATTGCTTTGCTTCGGAATAAGGTACAGATATTCTGACCTTATCGTTAAGGTTTCTCATGACATATTCCTCTCTATCTTTGATTACTTATGTGATTTGCTACATTTGCTCTGAGCCTTTTATCTTGGTTCTCTTATATGATCTGTTATTATGTTCTATTTGAACCCTGCTATGCTACCTTTGATATTTGAACCTTTGCAATTGCTCATAAGCCTTTTATCTTTGGCTCTCTATATGATCTGTTATTATGTTCCCATTTTAACCCTGTTAATGCTACCTTTATGATATTTGATACCTTTGATATTTAAACCTTTGACATTGAACCTTTGCTAGGATCCCTTTGAAATGACCTTTGATATGACTTTGCTTTGAACCCTGTCAGTATTGAGAACCAAGCCCCTATTAGTTTCCAAGCCATGAAGTGTAACATGGCCCGTTGTCATTGACACCTATGGTAGGGGTGTTACACGGCGGTATTCGTACGCTTAGTTGAAAGATTTAACTACTATCCAACGCGGGGCAGGTAAAAAATATTTACTAATCCGTAACCGAACCGTAACTAAGGCGTGTAACCTGGAAAACATGCGGGTACCACGAAAAGAGCGGTTTATACCCCGCAGTTCGGTGTCACGGTTAACCATTGTAGACGTTTATCGAGTTCACTTATGAACGATAACATTTTTTCGAACTAAAATTGGTCATTTTAGTAAATTTTAAATCTACAATAAAAAGATTAAAGAGTCATAGTTTAAAGTTATCAATCTCAATAATCGTATTCAAATAAACAACACAAAACATGTTAACAATAAAGTAATTGATGGACAAATAATGGAGTTAATGACAACATTTATTTTTTTTCACAAATAAGATTATAGCGAATGATTACATTAAACAAAAAAGTTCGTTATATAATAAAAGTAGTGCAATTATATGATCCAATATTCTATACTTAATTGAATATTTAGTTAAAAAACTTAAATGTAAATAGTACAATGACGTTCGGTTCGGTTAACCGCGGAAATCTAAAAATAAAAACAAAACCCGTAACCGAGATAAGCGGGATATTTTTCGAGTTTCGGTTTTCTCGATATTTCGGGTTTTTTTCGGTATTCGATCAACGCGGTTTTCTGCTAGCGATTTGTCGGTTTGTTGACGGTTTTTTTGAACCACCCCAACCTTTGGCAAGACCTCATGTGTGAGTGGAGAGATTTCTCACGTTAGACCGTTCCCCATTTGTATTATAATGTGCACTATGAAGATTATATATTTGTTTAAAAGGGCGTATTGATGCATCCTAGATTTGTTATATGTATTCGATGGATTATGACATAATTAAATATGGATATTTGGTGACTATTATGGGTGCAATCCACGTCTTTCACAATTGGAGCTAGCTACCCATTGATACGTATGATTAGATTTGTTTGGGGCTTGGTAATTGGACTTAATTTGACTTTCTGATTTATCTTATCCTTACCACTATAGATTTGATCTTCAATATGTCTTACTTACAATTGTATTCCATTGATCAAGTTATTTGTTATATCCTATGTACCTTAAATCGTATCCAAAGAATTTCCGTTATCTTTTGCGTACGATTATATATAATCTGATCACTAGCTTTTTTAATCTCAGCTGCACTTTCCTTTCCAGCGCCATGTAACTAAGGCTAGGACTGGGTTGCTTTCAGGCTATGATTGCTGAAGTGTTTCGGACTTACCCTAGATGGATCTTAGTTTTGTTATAGAATTGTTTTCTTTCAAGACGTTCGTTAGTTTCGGTTATTACGTTTGGATATGTCTGTCCTTTAAGAGCTTCTGTACCTAAGTCATGTTGACTTATTTCCTTTGGTTTATATTTATTTGAGACTTTTCGTTGTATTATAAATGCTTGTGTTCTGATTATGTATGCCCTTTGATGTCACAACCATAATTTGATACTTCTAACCTTTAGGTTCGGAGCGTTACAAATCTTGATGATTGCTAAGGATATCGGTTGCAGTAAAATCCCATTTGGAGGGAATGAAGAGTCAAAGAAGATGAGGAAGTCACTGCTTAACAAGGAGTTTGCAGACTTTAAGATATCATGAATCTAAGGTTCTCACAAGAGGGATAATGATAGGTTTCAGAAGGTCTGAGTCAACTGATTCAAATGCAAATCAAAGCCAGATAATGAATGACTGCCACATGTAAGTTCCTTAGAGCTTACCACCTTCTTGGTCACAGTAGCAATCCACCCTTAAAAACGCAGGGTGGTCTTTGATTTCTTTCTTAAGCTTTGATGATTTATATAACAAGCTAGGACACATGAGAATTGAAGTGAGAGGTGGTATCTAGCAATTATTCAATAGTTCCTGCAGCTCCAACATCACCCAGCTTTCATTAGTGCAGCGAAGCACAAATTTCTAGAGTATGTTCAACTGCTGACTCTAAAGGTCAAGAACTTCACTACTGTTAACTAAAAACACTTACTGACTCCCCTGCAGTCGCTGTCATGCCAATGTACATAGAAAATGTTCTTACACACTTTTGGTTGCTGAAAGTGATATCACAACAACAGATACCACTTATGAAGACTTTTCCAAATGGCCAGATTGGATTTGGAAGAACGTTTACATCAAATGGCAGATGGCAAAGTCATTCTGTTCGAATCATAGAATTGAAAATAAGGCTAGAAGATACATCAAGTATAGACATAACAAAGAATATGCCCAGGTTTAGATATAAAAAGAGGTCAGGTGCTATCAATGTATCAGAGTTGGGACATTGCAAGAGTAGTATACAGGAAGAAGGTGGATTCAAAGACACGGTATTCTCGATTTAAGTATCATAGAACTGGATAAAGCAAAGAACCAAAGCTTAGGTGTCAGTTAGAGTTCAATGCTCAATTGTCAGCTACCAACCGAAAGTGAAGAAATTGAGAAAGGTGCTTCTGTAAGTCTTGAGTATAGATTGGCAGGATATGGGAATGATACTAACATTCCTACTTGGTGATAGCTGCTGATGTAGTGGTACATGATATAGTTATTCAGCTGAATGGTGTTGTTTGTTGCTGCAGGTCTGATTTCTTGATGTGTTTCTGTTGCTAGTTGGTTACTGAGAATCAGATGGAGTTTTCTGTTGCTGCTGGTGCTGATAGTGTTTCTGTTGCTACAAGAGCGATGCTACATGATGCTGAAACTGAATTTGCACTCATGGGGTATATCCCTAGGAACAATCTTGTCCTTGAGGCTGTAAACATTTTATACAGAACTTAAAAAGGAGTTTGATAATCTAGAAGTGCAATATAAAGAGTGTTTTCTCCAAGTCCAAGCATACAAAAGTTCCCTTCAAAACTTAGAACAACAGAAGTCATTGGTACACAATAATCAGATTAGCAATTAGAAGATAAAATTTAGAACTTACTGCAGAACCTAGGCCAACACAACAACATGCTAACATATACTGAAAAACTGTATGAACAGGCTAAAATTGATAAAAAGAATATTACAGGATCCCCACCTTGATGAGTCAATGCAAGATTTTGACAAATGGAAGGAATCTTCCAAAAACCTAGTCAAGCAGATCAATATATCCAATGTCCACTAAGAACAAAAATTCGGTTTAGGATAAGGAGATACATTTGGATCAGATTCGGTGTTTGATCTCTCGCATCCTAGTATCTTTTACTCATGTACATAAGGATCTATATAGAGAACCCCCTCTATAACTGGTTTGACAAACCTGTTGGAATGCATTGCTGTCCCCACCCCCCAATAACTGGACATTCATGCCATCCTCCAACCAAGCCCTGACATTGATGATACAACAAATTACCTATGTTCAAAGTCCACTAATTATTCTGAAACTGACTCTGTATCTAATGACTTAGTCTCCTGAGAAACTAGTAACAAGTCTCAGACTCAGAGACAACTGGCTTGCATCCTGTCCATCAATGTCAACTCCCTCCAGCACCATGACCACTGCCTCTATTCAGTATATCTGCAGACTTCCACACAAGACTGAATGACCAAGGACCATGCAATTTCACATCAACGTCCAAGTTATTGACAATTAAGGAGAATGTAAAAACTCCTAGAATTTATGTAATAAGGACTGGACAAACAATATAGCCTGTGTAAAAACAAGACTTAATTAAGTGTTAAGAAATGTTTTGTTTGAGGTAGTAAATTTATCATATGAAACGTGATTAGTGATGAATTAATAATGAGAATAATTGAGATTAATAATGCACCTATTGGAAACATGTAAAAACAATCCCATCATTTACTGCGTGGTAGAAAGGAACAGCCAGACCACCCTAAGTAACCAGCAGTTAGCAACCATAATCCGGCTGTTATTAGGAACAGACACATCTGTTCCCTTGCAGTTTGCCTAATCCCTCGCTGCAGGTTGGCATAAACTATTACCAGACCAAAAAGCCAGTAATTTCCAAATAGTTTATGTATGCCTGCATCATAAAACCAAATGGTTATGGAATGGGGAAAGATTGGTGAACTGCTGTTAAGACCTCGCAAGGAATGTTCTTCAACCTTGTAGCAAAGAACTAGGCCATAATGCATTGGAGATGCCAAGAACAATATGGATCACAACAATCTAACAGGGTTTTTCCTCTAATTGATAACACAATGCATGGCCCAAGACATCTATCTGATACTTGTCTCCCATTATACAAAAGTTGAACTTCTTGAGTGAAATATGTAGGACAATCTCATATAAATAAAGATATAGTATATGTATTAAAATAGGTTTTCTCCAGAAGCATGACAGGTAAATAAGGAGAAACTGCTGATTTTAGTGAAGATATAAGGAGGGACTGTTACCATTTAGGAGGTGGAGAAGGTAAAAACACTGGTGAAAAGGCACCATTAGGACTTCCAACTTCAATTTTGAGAATGTTTATTATGTAGAAGAGCTTCAGAACTTTAATTTGTTCTCTGTGTCACAAATCTGTGATACCAAGAACAAAGTCCTTTTTACAGACAAAGAGTGCCTTGTACTCTCCAAGGAGTTCCACCTACCTGATTCAAGTCAGGTTGTTCTCAGAGTTCCAAGGAGACACAATCTCTACTGCTTTAATTTGACTGACATCCATTCAGAAAGAGAAATCAAGTGTTTGTTGGCAAAAGCATCCTTAGATGAGTCCACAAAATGGCATAGAAGGATGGCTCATGTGAACTTCAAAAACATGAACAAGCTGGCAAAACATGGATTAGTCAATGGGCTTCCTTCCAAACTCTTCACAAATGAACACAACTGTGTTGCCTGCAACAAAGGAAAGCAACACAAGGCCTCTTACAAGGCCATCACTGCAGTCAGCACCATTTCTGAGCCTCTCCAGTTACTTCATATGGACCTTTTTGGTCCTACTTCCATCAGAAGCATTGATCACAAGCACTATTCCTTGGTGGTTACAGATGACTTTAGCAGGTTTAGCTGGGTTTTCTTTTTGGGGACTAAGGATGAGACTTTTTATATCCTTAGGGATTTCATTACTTTTGTTGAAAACCAGCTAACTAAAAAGGTTAAGGCTATAAGGTGTGACAATGGGACAGAGTTTAAAAATTCTAACTTAATTGAACTCTGTGGGTCCAAGGGGATTAAAAGGGATTATAGTGTTGCCAGAACCCCACAACAAAATGGGGTTGCTGAAAGAAAGAATAGAACCCTTATAGAGGCAGCAAGAACTATGCTTGCTGACTCTAAGTTACCTACCATGTTTTGGACAGAAGCAGTTAGTACTGCTTGTTATGTTCTAAACAGGGTTTTAGTAAC
This sequence comes from Tanacetum coccineum, assembly GCA_026074375.1. Lineage (NCBI taxonomy): Eukaryota > Viridiplantae > Streptophyta > Magnoliopsida > Asterales > Asteraceae > Tanacetum > Tanacetum coccineum. Next base: position 27,878 of record BQNB010034160.1, read on the forward strand.
TAGGCCCCATAATAAAACACCCTATGAACTTTTATCTGGGAAAGTTCCAAACATTAGTCACCTTAAACCTTTTGGCTGTCATGTGACCATACTTAACACTAGTGATCACTTGGGAAAATTTGAGGGTAAAGCTGATGAAGGTTTTCTTGTTGGGTACTCTGCTCATAGTAAAGCTTATAGAGTCTACAATTTATCCAACAAAAAGATAGAAGAAACACTGAATCTGAGATATATGGAAGATAAACCTAATGTTCAGGGTCTGGGTCATGAGTGGTACTTTGACCTTGACTATTTGACTGATTCTTTAGGTTATACTCGTTTCAAATCTAATCAACCTGCAGGTACTCAAGATACTAACACTCATGCAGGTACACACGATGACTCAGATTCAGAGTGTGATGAACAAGTGATTGTTGTTCCTTCTTTTCCTTCTAACCATTTTTCAGGTCCCAAGGTTCATACTGCTTCTGCCACAGTGGAGAGTACTTCAGACTATGCAGAGGAACTTGCTAGGCTTCAAGGACAAGCATATGAAGCCAATTCTGCAGCAAAGGATACTTGGAAAACAGCTGATACGGTTCCTGCTGGTAGTGGTGTTCCTGCTACTAGCATTCCTGCTGGTAGTATTAATCAGGCTGCTGGTGGTTCTGCTGTTCCTTCTACTCCATCTTCTTCTGTGGTTGAACCTGTTCATGCTGATACACCACTTCCTCCTGGTCACTCATTGGGCTCAAGTGAAAATTCTACAAGATTTTCCTCTCCTTCTGACCTTGCTAATCACATATCATCATCTTCAGAGATGGAGGGCATTCACCATCATCCTACTACTGGCATTTTCTCTGAATCTACATATGATGCTGACTTTGGTGGTTCAGTCACAAATTTAGCACCTACCATAGCTGTTGATCCTGTTCCCACAAGAAGGGTGCATACTGTTCATCCTATATCACAGATTATTGGGGATATTACTTCACCAGTTCTGACAAGGGGCACTTTGAAGAAATCCAAGTTTGGAGAGAGTGCTCTTGCAGGCTATGTTCATGATCAACAAAGGAACAATCACACAGACTATCTCCATTGTCTGTTTGCTTGTTTTCTATCCCAACTTGAACCAAGCAGTGTTGCTCAAGCACTTAATGATCCTGATTGGGTAGAAGCTATGCAAGAGGAGATGCAACAGTTTGTTAATCAGGATGTGTGGAAGCTTGTGCCTTTGCCAGAAGGGAAAACTGCTATTGGGACAAAATGGATTCTTAAGAATAAAAGAGATGCCAGAGGTATAGTAGTTAGGAATAAAGCAAGGTTGGTGGCTCAAGGTCATAGGCAAGAGGAGGGCATTGACTATGATGAGGTGTTTGCTCCAGTGGCTCGAATTGAAGCTATCAGATTATTCTTAGCATTTGCCTCATACATGGGTTTTATGGTATATCAAATGGATGTCAAGAGTGCCTTTCTCTATGGGGAAATTGATGAAGAAGTCTATGTTACTCAACCAAAAGGGTTTGAAGATCCTTTCTACCCTAAACATGTGTACAGAGTTGTGAAAGCTTTGTATGGTCTTCATCAAGCACCAAGGGCCTGGTATGCAAGATTGTCTACTTTTCTGTTAAAGCATAATTACAGAAGAGGTACTATAGACAAAACTCTTTTCATTAAGAAGAATTCCAGGGATATCATCTTAGTACAGGTCTATGTGGATGACATTATTTTTGGCTCTACTAACCAGACCTGGTGTGATGAGTTTGAGGTGTTGATGAAAGGAGAATTTGAGATGAGTGCTATGGGTGAGTTGACATTCTTCTTAGGTCTACAAGTCAAGCAACAGCCTGATGGGATTTTTATCAGCCAAGACAAGTATGTCCAGGACATGCTTAGGAGATTTGATATGGAAAGTGTGAGACCTGCAACAACACCCTATGAAGCTGCTAAGCCTAAATCCAAGGATGAACCTGATGATGCTGTTAATGTTCATCTATACAGATCTATGATAGGTTCACTTATGTATTTGACAGCTTCAAGGCCAGATATTATGTTTGCAGTGAGTGCTTGTTCTAGACACCAGGTCACACCTTTGACTTCCAATTTGAATGCAGTAAAGAAGATCTTTAAGTATCTCAAAGGCCAACCAAAACTTGGTCTATGGTACCCAAGAGATTCTCCCTTTGTGTTGGAAGCTTACAGTGATAGTGATTATGCTGGTTCCAATGGTGATAGGAAATCCACAACTGGTGGATGCCAATTTCTGGGTAGAAGATTGATATCATGGCAGTGCAAAAAGCAAACAGTAGTGGCAACTTCTTCCACTGAAGCAGAATATGTTGCTGCTGCTCACTGTTGTGGTCAGGTACTTTGGATTCAAAATCAAATGCTAGATTATGGGTTCAATTTTATGAACACTAAAATCTTTATTGATAATCAGAGTACCATATGCATTGTTAAAAATCCAGTTTTTCACCAAAGAACAAAGCACATAGAGATTAGGCACCATTTTATTAGAGATGCAAATGAGAAAAATCTTATTCAGGTGCTTAAAATTCACACAGATGATAATGTGGCTGATTTATTGACCAAAGCATTTGATGGACCCAGATTTAATTATTTAGTGGTTCATATTGGGATGCTAAATCCATAAATCCTCTGTTTAAGGGGAGGATTTGGATTTAAGGGGAGGACTGTTATTGTATTTTTTTTAAATAGTTATTTTTTTTCTTTTAGCCTTATTTTTTTTACAGATATTAGACTAGCAGCTTTAATTCTTGTAGTTAAATCTTTTATTTTTCCATGTATATGGTATGTGTGGTTTTGGTCTAATCTTTTGCAGTGAAATGATTCATGATGTGTGAATAGCATGGAGTGTGTGTGGCTTTATTTTGATGAGAACAATTCCTTCTGGTTGGATTTGTGTCATTTCTGGTGTTGCAAGAGTTTCTACTAGTGGTAATACTGGTTTCTACTGGCTGAACAATTTCTACTGGTTGTCTTTCTGGTTTCTGTTGGTAGAGTTGTTCCTGCTGGTCTTGTTAATTTTTCGTTAGAGTTGACTTTTCTTTAATCAAGTAACTTAAATTGAGTTTTATTATATTTCAATAGTAAAGCTAAGATAAGTGGGCATTTAATTGATTAAAGGGTTATCTATTTAAAGGGTTAATCACTGTTTGCCCTCATTTTTACAATTACCTTTGAGATCAAACCCTATTTTTTACAGCCCTCTTTATTCATTCCGCTCACCCTTTGAAATTGTGATTCCTACTACCCACCAGTAGCAACTCTCCTGCATTCTAACACCAGCATTAACGCACAACCCTATTCAAGCTACCGTCGAATCAATGGCTGCCCTAAAATATCGCGATGAGCACAACAAGATTAGATTTTTAGAGAAACCCAAAGGGAGTACCGATTATCATCAGGGAGGATGGTTGCCATTATTGCAAAAAGAAGAAGAAAGTTTGAAGCACAGAGGTTGCAGGAGAAAAGAAATAAGCCAATGACTTTTGCACAACAAAAGCACTTTATGCGAACCTTTGTAAAAAATCAGAGCTCTGCAATTTATTCAACAGGATGGACTTTGAAATATGTGAAGACATTCACTGATGATCAACTCAAAGCTGAGTTTGATAAGATTAGGAATGCTGTTGCTGATCTGCAAGCACAGAACCTAAGGAGGTCACTTAAAAGACCAGGTGCTGATGTGGAACAACCTGGGTCTAAGAAGTCAAAATCCTCTGCAGCTCCACAGACTCCTGTTCCTGCTGCTACACATCAATCATCTGCTGGTGTTACTACTAATGTACATCAGTCACCATTTGTTGATTCTCCACCTTCTACTCCTGCTGTTACACCTGATACATCTGTTGATCCCCCTGTTGCTCCTACACCATCTTTTGCTACACCTATTTCTAGGTCATCTGGACCTAGGACAAGAAGTCAATCATCTGCTGCTGGTATCAAGACATATAGCACCAGGAGGAAGTCTCTAGCAACAAGGAAGATGTCATCTTCTGAAGTGGATTTGAATGCTCCTGATAAATCCTTCATTCAAGTGCTATCTGATGATGACTCTGATGATTCTGATGATGATACCAACCCTTTTTTTTGGCATGCATTTGCTGCATGGGAAGTTGTTCCTACTGGCTTGGGTGATGTAAATGCTTTATACTTCACTGATAAATCTTCCAAATACTTTACTCATCTTAGAGAGATTCTGCACTTGCTTGATAGACAGGATCTGTCTAAGTTATATGGAATGGTTGTTAAGCATTATGAAGTCAACCCTCTAGCTGGTACAGGAATGATTTTGTAGGGAGATCTTCATGTTTTGTTTGAGTCTACTACTGGTGGTTCAAGTGTTGAAGTTTGGAATGATCAACAGGAGTGGGTTATCTACAGCTAGAAATTGTTTCCATTTTCTGGTGTTCATGTACTAGAAACATTTACTGGTAAGATCTTATACATGTTTGCAGATACATCATATCCTCTCTGCTTCACTCATGCAGAAGATACTGAAGCATAAGTTAGAAGTAGAGATAGATGGTATAGGGAATGACATGACATATGCTGTGCAACTGATTAAATTCATCAAGAATCAGCTTGCTTCTAGTGTTCCCTCTACATAAGTCTGGTACAATGTTACTGTCTTGTATATACTCTGTTTCTTTTGGTATGTATAGTTTTGATTGTTGCAGGTGCTTTTGGATGGTTTTTGAGGTTTTTGGATGGCATCACACTGTTCTGATATGCAACTGAGCTTCAATCTTTTTTGGCTCAAACTTTGTTTTCATGTGATACAATATTTTGGTGCAAAATGGTTTTATGGCACTTTGTTTTCAAAGTTTCTCTTTTGAGGTGCAACATCATTATGGGTATCAATTCCCAGGCCTTATGGCTAGAAATAATTGAACCATGGCTCTTAATTGCCAGGCCTTCGGGCTAGAATTAAGTTTTGGTTTCAATTCCCAGGTCTTGTACCAGAATGAATTGATATAGCTGTAATGGTTTGCTTAAAACCATAGGGTCTCTCAACTGACCAATGTTTCATGTACCAATAAGTTAAGATGGTTTGCAATCCACCATGGGAGTAACCCTTTCTGGGTCCCAAGGATTGTCTAGCCCAAAAGCAAATGGCTATGTTGTAAAGGCTATCAAAATCCGTTTATGGCTGTGATGACTTGCCCAAAGTCATATAGTACTCAACCCACTATGATTCAAGTTTGAAGTGGTTGAAAATGGTTCCAATCTTCCATGGCATTCCTTTTTCTAGGACCCAACAGATTGGCTAGCCTAAGAGTTAATGGCTACTTGGTAAAGGCTTCATCAAATCCATTTACTTTCTATGATTCACCTCTCCTCGGAGTTAACACACCATGGGGTGTAATGAGAATTGTATGTAACCCTGAATTGATAGATGTTGCTAAGGTGGTCCAAAGTTGGTTGCTGATTAAAGATTGAAGAGTTAAAGATGTTTAACGGTCAATCAATTTGGCTGCTGCTGTTTTTGTTGTTGTTTCAATCCTCAAAGCTTTAAAGACTGAAGATCTATCTAGGAAACTGGAAGTTAACTATGTCAAATTCCAGTTTAGGGGAGGATTGTTAGGTATATTTGTATTTATTAGTTCCTACTAGTAGGTATGTAGTTCCTACTGGTAGAGTAATTGCTACTGTTAGTATTAAAGTTTCTACTGGCAGGTATATAGTTCCTGCTGGTTATATTATTAGTCCTGGTAGAGTAACGTAGTGAGTCTGGGATAAGTTCTAGTATGGATAGACATGAGAAGTAATAGATAAACTCATGCAAATGTAATTCTAGGAGAATTAGTTTGATCATGATCAAATGCGGAATAAGAACTAAACAAATCACAATCAAGAACAAGGTTTTTGCTAATAAAAGATTACTATTAAAATGCTTATAAATAAGCTACTAATAAGAACTACTAAAAGCCTAGGCGCCTTATAGGCTTGACGCCTAGCTAACTCACTCACACCTTTGGTTTACATTTTTCTGGAATTGGTGAGTGCTAACCTAACTAAAACCCTCTTTATATAATAGAGGTGGCTAGGGTTTACAACCAAACCCTAGCTTACTATCTAAGCTAACTAAACAATTACATATTTGGTCCTTCATTGTTTCTTCTTTCTTCATTTCGTCTAATAGGTTTTGTAATCTTCAAATCTGTAAATCCCAACAATCTTCCCCTATTTGATATTACAAAACAACCTGCATGAAGAAACAATGCTAAAACATGTCATCACAATAATAAGCTGCACACCATAAATCTTCTTCCCCTTTTTGTAATCATCGAATAGGGGTCTTGTGCAACTCGTAGACGCTTCCCCTCAAGTGATGCATGTAGATGGTTAAGTATTTTTGAACAATAAGCTTCCCCTTAAAAATATACTAACCATCTGCTTGAATCATGAACTCAGTAGCATAGATCATCTCTTCCTTCAGTGAAAAAGACATGCTTATTACAATATCTTGTAAGAAAATGTCTTTGTATAATTCTTGTAATCAATATATGCATGGCGATTACATGCAATGGCCGATAGTCTCGGTGAGCTCAGACGGATCAACCAGAAACCACTCAATGCTTATGATCATTCGAATTTTATGATGATCATATCATGAACTGTATGGTATCATATGCCCCCCAAAATATTTGTAAAGAGCGCGTAACTGTTCCAATCAAGAATTATATCAAGGACTGAATCTCCAAAATGAACTATACACGACAACATTGTTCAAGACCCAGGGCGTCTAAGGACCAATATCGAACAATACTAGCAGCAATAACAAACAATATCAGACAAGGCAAGCAGAAGAAACCATAAGCAGACCAGTAACGTCTGAGTAAATCACATACCAAAAGCAAATCATGAGTCGTCCTTGACACTTAGCAACCTTGATAACAGCATTAGTACTTGTGATGGGGACCATTTGAATTCACGTGATGAGCAGTCTATGCAAGTGGTACTAACTTAATTGCATAGTAGACTATGGATACCCTATCACCAACAAATCAAACAGTCCATATACACATGTGGTCTTTGACAGCACAAACAATTTACCAGTGGTACAAAGTGAAGTATACTTGGTACAAACCCTAGTATAACTGTACCCATGTGATATCTTGAAGTATCCACTAGTACCCACGTGACAAACCCATAAGTAGTACTTTATTGCAGAACAATAGGAAAAGAGGCAGCTTTAAATATAAAAGCATCACAAAAGTATACCTGTTATACTTTTCACACCGTAACTCATAAAAAGAAATCAACAAGAATCCCTGAAAATCAGCCACCAAACGTGTCAAACATAAGATAATCCCTAAAAATCTGCAACAGAATGTATATCCACCATATCCATGACCCAGCACCTTCACACGTTAAGTCCCTAAAAATCAGGAACAAAACGTACATCCACCAAATATAATCCCTTGATATCAGGAATTTCATATCAAATGCTATCACCTTCCAAATCGTGTTCTACATATTAATTCACATAGTAAAAATAACAAATTCAGTTTCCATACTCATCGCCATATTTACCCACGTTTATATCTCTTCATAATCAGAGATTCATACCAGACAAGATAATCACGCAACACGAACAGAGAAACATACCGACACTAAAGATCAAATCATCAGCAATTCAGCAAAACCTTGTCAATCTCACAGTTCACGTTTCATGAACCTTGGGAGTAATATAGTTTACCTTTGAAAACTTTGGCAGTAATACAACCAGACATGAACAGACAAGAAAGCATAGCGATACTCAAACACTATGAGCAACACACTATGATCTGATTAGGGTTTGTCCACAACCCGTCACCACGTGCTTGAATCCCTTGCTGCCTCAGAATCTACACGTTCATCATCATCTTCATAATTTAGGGTTTGTGGGAAAACCCTAACATTCGTTGTAGAAAAGTCACGATCCAATCTCATAAACCACAACCGAGTCAGCTGTTATGTTGCCACCACCCTGCTGCTTGCATATAACCAATCACGAACAACCTGCTACAACCTGCTTATTTCAAAGTTAGGGTTTGTTGGAAAAAACCCTAGTTGTCGTAACAACCAGATCCTGTTTCTTTGTTAACAAAAACAGAAAATAGACACGATGAATAAAAACCTTGAACAATCCTAGATCGAGAGCCACGAGGCTCTGATACCAATTGTGAATCCAAGATCTGGACTCAACTAGGATATCATGATCATGATCAAATGAGGAATAAGAACTAAACAGATCACAATCAAGAACAAGGTTTTTGCTAATAAAAGATTACTATTAAAAATACTTATAAATAAGCTACTAATGAGAACTATTAAAAGCCTAGGCGCCTTATAGGCTTGACGCCTAGCTAACTCACTCACACCTTTGGTTTACATTTTTCTAGAATTGGTGAGTGCTAACCTAACTAAAACCCTCTTTATATAATAGAGGTGGCTAGGGTTTACAACCAAACCCTAGCTTACTATCTAAGCTAACTAAACAATTACATATTTGGTCCTTCATTGTTTCTTCTTTCTTCATTTCGTCTAATAGGTTTTGTAATCTTTAAATCTGTAAATCCCAACAGAGTTTTCTATTTATAAGGTCTGGAAGTTGGTTCGATACGCCATATCCAAGGATTGGATACGGCGTATTGGGGGTTTCTTGGAGTAGGGACCATGCTTGATATCTTCCAGAATATTCACATACTATTTCTTGAATACGGCGTATTGAGTCTGTCTGGATACGGCGTATTGAGCTTTAATCCTATGTGGTCTTTGGTGAGTACAGGCACGGATACGCCATATCTTCCTTGATGGATACGACGTATTAAGTCTTTAAAATAGTAATCTTCAAAATATCTTCTATTAAGCTCCAAAATGTGCGCCTTTTGCTATCTTTCACCAATTACTCCGTAATTACTGCAATTCTCTAATATAAATGATTAAGTAACAATTCTTTGCAATAATTATATAAAATGGGTCAATATCATGGGATAAATGATGCTATAAAATAGACGTTATTTGATGTCATCAAATATCTCCCCACTTGAATCCTACTTGTCCTCAAGTAGCCTTTAGAAGTTTGCAAAAATGTATCCCTAAGGATATTTTCCGTTAAAGCATTTATTTGATCTATTACAAGTACACAACTAAACACCTCACGAAATAGGAAGATGAAAATACTCAAATCACTCAACTAATCTATGTGGTAACATGTAACTAATTCGCTCAATTGCTCGGTCATGACGAGTATTCTATCATAAGCTTGGCAAGGATACACATCTCCACTACTAAAGCCAAGGAGTAACAAGTTTATAAAGGTAAATATGGGTTTTTGTATGGAAAGGCATAGGGTTGATCATTCTACAATCTTTCACCAGAAGTACCACTCCAACAAGGCATCTAAAGCACACATACATGGCCGTAAAGACGGAATAGACATGTGTGTTCGAACACATCCCCATTCGAATTTAACCAACGGTTAGGATGAAGAATGATATAGGGTAGAAACCTACTAACTTTCACCAAAAGTCGTAAACCAACAAGGTAGGAGACATGCATACATGGCCGTAACGACGGAATAGACATGCATGTTAGCATGAATCCTCATTTGCGTAAAACCAGTGGCTAATCATCAGGTGAGAGGGAAGTAAATTGTTGTTAAATAAAAATCAAGAAAAAAATAGATTAAGTCTAAAGTACAAGTTGCTAGACACTTATCCTGACCGTTACTATGACAAAGACACGACTATTTATAACGTCTTGATCATTGATAAAAAACAACAACCTAAGTTGGCGTTCTCGTAATGGTCAACTTCCCAATCATCCCAAAACTTTTACATACTCTACAAGGCAAGTGGCGATATCTTCCACTTTATACAATACTCGACATCATTGATTTTTTAGACGTATCAATGAATAATCGATCATTCGTGTAATTCCTTTGGTAGTTGCGAAACGATTATCTTCAAACTTTCCTTCTCTTTTTTGTTGCAATTTTTCTCATTTTTTTGATTTTTTTGCTAACTATACTTCAAATCTCAGTGTAGTTTCACCATCTTCACGATCATAACAATTCTGGATAATTCCTTTGATAGTTCTTCATTCTCTGGTTTCACCATTAATTGTGACGGTAGTAAAATCACATGATTTTTGACTACTAATATACATTCCCATTTGCGATGTGCAAATTTCCAACCACACCAAAGATATAAAATGACACAAGACTCGGGAAATACAAACTTTACACTTTAAGCAACTAGCAGCTGTAAATTAAACTTAATCTAACAGGGTAGGTTAAGGTGTAAGGGTGTAACGAAACAAATAGTTGGTGTGATTTCCTAAAGGATTGGCTCTACGGGTTATTCTAGTGGATCTTCACTCTAAAGATGAGAGTGGAAAGGGTTTAAACTTGAGGTTAACTAACCGGTGAAGTTAGTTAATAAACAACATGGAAAGGCGATTTGAGTGTAATCCTAAAATTTATCAATTTAAATAAGTTACTCCAATTAAATCCATAATACTCATTATTGTGGTCTTGAATAGATATACCAAGCCAAGTTCTAAAGTCTACAACATCACCGGCACACTCATATTTTTTGGAATTTGGGTAAACATTTAGAAACAGAAAGGCTAAATCCTCACAATATCTAACAAGGGTTATTGTGTACGGGTTATGTATCAAGTAATTTCACAAGAGTATGCTTGAATTTTTTTTAAATTTGAGCATAATTTAAGCATTTTATTATGAGAAATAGGACAAGTAAACATTATCATTCCATCCCCCACTTAAATTATACAATGTCCTTGTTGTATATGTAAAACATTAAATACAGGAATTTAAAAAGAATTAGAATGAGAAATTCCCCTGATATTTGCTCGATAGATTCTCCAAGTTGCGTTTATGAGCAAGATTGTGTTGAACAGCCGCCTTGAAGTTTCAAGACTCCAACACTTTAAGATCTCCAAATATTTAAATTCTCCACCAATATTCGTTGATTTTTCTTTCTCGAGGTCCTGTGAAAATTCTCAGAAAACAAACGCAATTCTATCTCCGTGTATTTGTTTGGCTAGACTCGAAATAAATACCTAAAACTGTACAGGAAGTCATTATGCCGTATCCATACCCCAGGATACACCGTATACCTGTATATGATGTATTCATTTAAAGAATACGTCGTATAGACTGTGCTTGAAAATAAAGACTGGATAACGTCCAGATAGTTGATAGGCCGTATCCATGGGGTTTGGATACGTCGTATAGACAGTCTGGGAAGACAGACTCGATGAAAATTGAAAATACATTCCGGATTGTCTCCCGGCAAGCACTTTTGTTTACAGAAAAGTCTTTAAGTTAGACTTGCCATAATTTATTCCCATCCTTATAAAACAATTTGGGGTCGAACGGGATGTCAAATGGCACATACAAATTCTTGATTAGGAAAATGAATGACATCCCTTTGTTAAGATGATTCCAAGTCATGATATTAAAATTTAATTTCTTAATAAAAGTTTCAGTTTTGAAAAATTTATTAGATGTATCATGACTTTTTTCCAAAAGCTTATTTGACCCATGTACATAGGCACCAACATCGGTATTTATTACATTACCCCCCGAAGACTGTTTAATATCGATTTCATCATCATTGTCCTTATCCGATTTTGAATCATCGGGATAAATTACGTTAAAACGAAATAGATCATTAAAGTATAAAACGTTTTTCCTCTTCATCACATTCCGACAATGATGTTTCACTTTTCAAATCAAATTCATCGATATGTTAAGGACTTAAAGTGGGTTCAGTTAAGAAATCTAATTTAGACGTTTGAGCATCATTGTAAACAATGGCTGTAAATTCATTCTCAAAATCATTAAAGTAGTCTAAATCATTAAAATAAATGACCGTTGGCTCGGATGACGGAAACGAATGCATATTGACTTTATAATTATCATATTCCGAATCCGTTTTTAAATCATTGACAGAAATTATTTTGTAAGAAAATGAATTTTTGTCAAAAATTACCGTGTAATCTTCATCGTCGGATTCGTCAAACGATATTCTAAAGTCGATTTCATCATTGTCAAGAGAACTTACCGTAGGCACACACAAGAGTGTTGCTTCAGATGTTATCGTGTCATTAAAGACTATAGCTGGGAATTCAGTTTCAATAGATCTGAGGTCGTGAACGCCTTCATTATCCTAGATCTTACCATACGTAGTAGTTTCCCAATTAAACACTTTCCCACGTCTACGAGCTTTTTCTTCCTCAAGCCTGATATACTCATCCATAGTAATGTTGGGGTCGTCCATATTATCCTGTAATAAATTTGCTAGGAAAAGAAACTGTCAAATAGCTTAATACGACGTATTCAGTGAACCGAATACGCCGTATTGAGGATAGAGTCGAATACGCTGTATTGGTTTGAAAAAAAAATATACGCCGTATCCAATAAATTGAATACGCCGTATTGGTTTAAAAAATATTTACAGCGTACTTTGAATAATGCAGAAAACACACAAACACACAATATGCAAAATATACAATGCATAAAATTAAACACGCAAATATGCAAATTAGTCTAAGCTACATTACTCCTAAGAGTTAGATCTAATCTAATGTTAAAAACCAAAATATCAAATAAAAATCAAGATTAATTTTCACTCCCTGGCAGCGGCGCCAAAAACTTGATGTGCTATCGTTGTATGGTATATTTTATTGATTCAAGTTTTAAATTTATATTTTGCCGACTAAACCAAAAACAACATTTTAATGGGTAGTGTACCCGATCGGTAGTAGTTTCGTGGTAAGTAGTGTGTCGAACACTTAAAGCGAGGTTAAATCTCTCAATTTAATTAATATCTTGGTTATCTAATCTATGTTAATTCTATTCTATTCTAAACCTATGTTAAACCTATGTCAGTCTAAATCCTAACTCTAACAGGAAAAGGGGTTTTCAGCCTGAGAGACTGGCACGGTTTGGTTGGTGACTACAATCAATCCAAGGGACTTTAACCCACGCAAGCTAATTAACAAAAGATAAAAGAGCGGTCGAGCCTTATGATAGAAAACTGTATTAACCATTATTAATCCGATTAGAAAGTTGGTTTGTTTATTAAGTGCAATGATTTCTTCTCTTGAGGTGGCATATCATTCTTAAGACTTAGGTGTTACATCATCCTAAGACCTAGACACATTAATTCTGTCACAATTAAAGCATCCACATAAAGCATCCTTATTTGCTGATTATAATCTATCTTAGGGATTAAAGCAATGGTGATCTTGTTAAACCCTAGCTCATGGAGACTTTACCCACTTACTGCTTAATGGCAATTTATACACTAGTAGTCCACTTGTCCAACAATCCAATGGAATCAGAACGTTATTTATTGAATTATATAGGTTCACCTTCTAGTCAACATGATCAATAAACCATTGGCAATATCCAATTAACTAGTTAAACCCGAAGCATATCCTAGACACAGATTTAGAAGGACAATTTTTGTGATCCTATGATTCTAGATGAATAAATTACTATATGGAGAGCTATCCCGGACTCTAGATCCACTTGGTCCGTTTTACTAGATCCAGTTGAATGATTGGTCGCATACAAAAGCGCGTAAACAAGTATAAATTGATAAACATAAACAAGCACTTAACGATAAATCAAGAAATCGAGATAAACAAATACCAAACATTCAGATCTTCATAATAATAGCTAATACCCAAATGTATTAGCCTTCAAACATCATAATAAATACAAGAGTAATTATTTAGCCAAGGTAAACTAACCGAGTTAACGAATGATACCAAAAACTGAACGATTACTAAAGTATATGGAATTACATGTTGTCTCCTATGGAATTAATAGCGTTGCTTAACCTCTTCTGCTCTTCTTCTCCTTTGAAAATCGACTTTTATGATTTAGGTATCGAGAATATGATTTAGCACACTTAAAACTCGTTTCTGAGTTTTCTATTTATAAGGTCTGGAATTCGGTTTGATACGCCGTATCTAAGGATTGGATACGGCGTATTAAGGGTTTCTTGAAGTAGGGAGCACTCTTGATATCTTCCAGAATATTCACATACTATTTCTTGAATACGGCGTATTGAGTCTCTCAAGATATGGCGTATTGAGCTTTAATCCTGTGTGGTCTTTGGTGAGTGCAGGCATGGATACGCTGTATCTTCCTTGATGGATATGGTGTATTGAGTGTTCAGAATAGTAATCTTCAAAATATCTTCTATTAAGCTCCAAAATGCGCGCCTTTGGCTATCTTTCACCAATTACTCCATAATTACTACAATTCTTAAATATAAACGATTAAGTAACAATTCTTTGCAATAATTATATAAAATGGGTCAATATCATGGGATAATTGATGTTATAAAATAGACATTAGTTGATGTCATCAGTCACCCCTTTCTTTCTAATCCTTTTTGTGATGGCTACTGTTAGACTATTCACCCTTTGATCCATCTTCAAACTTTCTACCACCAACTTTATTTTTGTGTTCGATCGCCATCGTGATGCTACTTGCATTAGAGATATTTGTTATCACGTGCCACCACATCTCATTTTGAATTTGTAGAGGTAAGATCGTCACATATTTAGTGAAAATGTCTAAGTTATCTATTGCAATCCCTGACGTCACCGCGAGTTAACAAAATTCTGTGGTGTATTCTTGTACATTCTGACCTCTTTGTAGACGTAAATTATACCACAATGTCCAACGATCTTGAATATACCCCATGGGGTAAAACTCTTGCAGTAGGAGTTGAGTGAATTTTTCCAACTATATTATTCATTGCCCATGATTTTCAACTAATAATTCCACCAAGTCAATGCATGGCTTTTTAATTTCAGTCATGTAAAGACAACCTTATCACTGCTACGAAACCCATATGAAGTAAAGTAAGTCTCTAACTAATCAAGCCATGAATCCAAATTTTCCGCATCGATGGTGCCATCATACGTCGGGATGTCTGACTTAGTTTAACCATTAAATGGGCGGTGAGAACCAGGTCTATTAATTTGTTAACATTTTCTGATTTGATATCATCATCCTCATATTCTTCATCATAAACAAAAAACTTATATGTTTCATTGAGGGGTGTCTCCTGAGCCTTGGGTTGGTTTGATGGTTGTGCTTGTATCCAGCCCATAATAGATTCTAGTTGTTTGGTAAGTTTATCAACCTTCATTGCGAGGTCACTAACCAAAAAGTTGCTCATCGGTATTAGTCATCATTGATGTTGTTTCTTTAGCCTGCGATGGTTGGCGATGTTGTTGAAGAATGGTAATGGATTCTCCTGATGCCTTGTACCCCGACTTGGTTTGCACCATACAGATCGAATGAGGCTCATGATACCACTTGATCCATCCAAAGATTATAACCAAAATGTCTTTGAAGGATGTTACAAATACTAGATAAAATAATGAATGTTACGATAATAATGAAAAGTAATTTGAGGAATTTGTTTTGTATTGAATTTCTCTCAAACACACCACACTGATTGCTTCACAATGTTTCTGTTGTTAATAAGGCATCATGTGTTTCTTCCCTAATCTCCATTTATAACGAAACATAATGATAAGTTTGAGTTATGTTCAAAGTTATCATGCTAGAAATTTAAAAGGGATTATCACTTGTTATTCAAACTTCCAACTTCCTTGGCATATCCCTTTATTTTTATCTTTTGAATTATTTAAAGATCACTACGGATCACACATTGACCAAGATAATCTCCCTATATACTCCTTTCCATCTCCCTTTGACCTGCGATGAAACGATTGTCGGCGAATGCACTAGTGCCCAAGAAAACATTATTGTCCCATAGCATCAAAAGACCCCCTTGATTTTCCTCTAGCATTTGCTTGGGCATAACCAAAGTTTCTTGAACCCCAAGTTTCTTTTACCCACTGTTCTTCGACATCACTACTTTTTGTTTCTTGTAGACCAATCACACTTGGTTTTTCTTTGCGTACGATCTCCTTTAGCCACCTCACTTCACCCTTCCTTTTCAGACCTCTTATATTCAAAGAAATTATCTTCATCAAACTATACTAAAACACGAATACCTCGTAAGCAACAAAGCATTATAAATTGCCATTTTAGCTTCATTATTTTTAGCAAGTTTCTTTTTAAGATCATCGTTTTGTTTATCAAATGGTACAATTTCATCCTTTTTAGTTTCGGGATTATTTTGAATAGGAGGAAAATCACCATAGGTAATAACATGCCAAAGATCTAGATCTTTTGATTTCACATAAGTTTCGAATCTATTTTTCCAATAAATAAATCCATCACTTTCAAATAGTGGTGGTCTTTGCATAGATTGCCCTTCTAAATATTTTTCCGATTCCATAGATCGATTCAAGTTTTAAAATACAATTTATTTTAAAAATCTTGTTTGACGTGGCTCCTGATACCAATTGTGGAAAACTAGAAGGGGGTTGAATAGTTTTACCGCTTTTTAATTTAGTGAATAGTTTGTTTATAAAAACTTAGATTCGACTTTATGTGAATTCACAATGTGCACAATATGAACAATTTAACTAAACAAATAAGTAATGACAAGATATGAAATAAATATGCAAGACAAGAGATAAGAGATAGAAAGATCAAACCACAACACAAGGATTTATAGTGGTTCGGTAACGAAGCACCTCTTCGCCCTACTCCACTCCCCGAGCACCAAACTCGAGAGTTTTCTTCACTATGTCAACAAGCTCCCTTTAGGCGGAGAAAACCGTACACAACTAAGCTTACACTGATTTCTGACACTAAGCCAAATGTCGAGTTCTAATCCTAGCTAGAACCAATCTATCATAACTAATCACACTACTTCACACCAATTCACAACTTCACTTCACCACACAACTTTTTCTTCACTTCACAACTTCACTTCACTTCGCAACTTCACTTCACTTCACAACTTCACTTCACAACTTCTCTACACTTCACAACTTCACTTCACAACTTCACTTCACAACTTCTCTACCATTCACAACTTTTCTATACTTCACTTCACAACTACATACTTAGATATAAATTAGTTTAGTTATTAGTTAAACAACCTAACCTTTTAAACCATAGATTTACTCACTTTTATAAAATATAAAAATACAAAAATAATCTTCTCTCAACCCATAGAATTTTGTTAGACCTTGATCAAGCATTCCCAACCTATTCCTCTAGAGAACGATAACAACCCCCCGAGTCTTTCTTATACTACTACTACAACGGTTAGGTACTCTGCCTAGGGAGTTGTAAAACTTCTTGTAGAAGTCCCTTATGACAACCGCATCAAGTTTTTAGCGCCACTGCGCGGGGAATAGTTAGGTTTCGATCATAGTTTAACTTAGTTCTACTTGCTTGAATCCTTTCAAGTGAGATTTTAATTTCCGAATATTAGCTTTCTCTTAGTCTATCTTTTCTTTGTGTTATTTTTTTCGTATTCGATTCTCGTTAACCACCATAGGAGATGAGAATCCTATTCGTACTCTTGGAGACTACTCCAAACCTAGCCACGAGGGCTACAGGAATACAATTGAGCTCCCCGTAAGGAACAACGTGGTACCTCTTCGATCTGACACCATCCAGTTGGTGCAAAACGAATGCATATTCGATGGACTTTGGTCCGAGGATCCAAACCAACACCTCAAGGATTTCTTTAGACTCACTTGACCTTGACGGTGAAAACAAGGAAAGAACGCACCTGCGTTTATTTCAATTTTCCCTTCACGATCAAGCTAGCAATTAGATTGAACGTCTTCCAGTAGGATCCATCACCACATGGGAGGATCTTACTACTCGTTTCCTTGCTCAATTCTTTTCACCGGTAAGGACCGCAAAACTCCGCAATGATATCCTGATGTTCCAACAACATCATGGAGAATCTTTATCTGAAGCATGGACTCGTTTCAAGGACTTGATACAAAAATTCTCTCATCATGGCATCGACCTTTGGCTTCAAGTCCAAAAATTTTATGACCATGTCAATCCCATCACAAGACGAACCATTGACCAATCGGTCGGTGGTAAGCTTCGTGACCGAAACGCCGAAGAATCCTGGGCATTATTAGAGGACCTCTCCCTCTATGACAACGAAAGTTGGAACGACCCAAGGGATTTTGCTAAGCCGGTCAATGCAATCGCTTTTCCTCAAGATGTCCCGAGTACATCCGACTGCCGTCTAACCGAGTTCGAAAATCAAGTCCAACGCTTGATGGAAGCTCATCTTGCTCAGATACAACCTATCAAGTAAACAAAATCACTACCTCATGTGAGATCTGTAGTGGTCCTCACGACACTAAGTATTGCATGGAAGATCCCGAACAAGCCTTTGTTGAATACGCATCCTCGAATACCGATAAAGCGGGTGGTAAGTGGTATACTTTCAAGCCCGATCAAAACAATCTTGGTGACACCTATAATCCATCATGGAGAAGTCACCCAAACCTTAGGTGGAGACAACCCCAAAATTATCAAAATAATTTTTCAAACCCACATAACCGGTTTCAACCCAACAGTTCAATCCCGAACCATTTCTTCAACAACCGTTCTCAAAGCTTTAACAATCAATCAAATCTAGAAAGATTGGTGTCCGACTTCATGGCATCTCAAGACGCTAGACTAACTAAGTTTGAAGCCGATTTCAAACAACAGCAAAGTGAGATGACCAATAAAATTGACACAGTGTTGAAGGCCATCACCGATCAAATAGCAGGAGTACTACCTAGCGACACGATTAAGAACTCGAAACTGAGTACTTATCTAGTTTTGTCTGCTCATTCTTACCCAACTGAAGACCCTCAATGCTCAACCAATGTCCATGGTTAGATCAATGCCATCACAATATGTCCCAAACAACCAAACGGACCCTAGAGTGACGAACCATAAGAGGAAGAAGCGAAGGACAACTCGGAAAATATCCATGTCAACCCTCCTACGCCGCCCAATCCATCCATTTCATTCATCATCGAAAATGTCCTCAAACTAAATTCATTTTGCTAGTCGCTCGGATTGGTACCCCAATCATCCCACACCGAACTAGTTTGCACTAAAGGGGATGATGGCGACGTAATGTTTATCGAGATAATCCAGAAGAACGAGGATTCCCGCAAGGATGAACCCGAAGCAGGAGAACAAGAAGTAGAGTATTTTGACATGTTACCAACTAAGAGTGAACTAGCTTATCACAAGTACCTTGTGTGTGGACCAATCCCTTCTATATTCCTAAGGAACCCCATCATCACAGAAGGATGCCCATCAAACCTTAAGATATCATGAAACATTAGACATGTGCATGTAGAAAGAGCCTACATTGACCTTAACTCCCCTCTAAATATCATGACCCGTATGATGTACAATTGGACCATGAGAAGAAAACTTAACCCTAGGGAAAACTCGAATCAAGGAGTTAGCAATTTCATAGAAAGGATTAAAGGGATGCATGTTTTCATAGGGAACTTCACCTATATCACAGACTTTATGATTGTAGAGGATATTAGTTCAATAATAGACCTTAGGATGTCACAAGTAGTGTTAGGGAGGCCTTTTATTGAAATATCCAACATGACGCATGACCCACCTGAAGGAGTAGTTAGGTTCACCAATGAAAACGATGAAGTTACATATAAGATGCCCCATAACATAGAACAATACAACTCGTTGTCAAACTTATAAAAAGAGCACACGAAATCGGTCTACCTTCAAAATGAGGAGGACAAGAAAAGAGTGGTAGAGTACGTGATGAGCAAGATATTAGCATTTTACAAAGAATGCCTAGAGCTTGGACCCGAGTATGCAACTGGAATGGATGACAAAGGAGAAGTCACTTAAGGGCGAGTGACATCGAGTCTAGCTACAAGACTCGTAAATAAAGAAAAGCATTTTTTGGGAGGCAACCGAATATTAACTTTTCCCGCACATTAGGAGTGTCTTGTGTTTTAATTCTATATTATTTGTTTTATCATGTTTGAATTATTTTATAATCATGCTTTGTTTGTTTGTAACTTCGTCTTATTTGCAATCAAAGGTATTTTGCAACAAAATAAGTGTAGGGGAAATATCTGGTTTTTAGAACCAAATTCAAACATTTAAAATAAATTGTTTAGATTAATCCGCGTCAGTTTTAAGTCATATGATTGAATTATTAATTCTCAGGTTGTTATGCAGTATTTTATACAGGAAAACAACTTATAAGAATGAGTGCAGAAAATTTTTCGTCAAAAACAAAAATTAAGTTTTCACAGAGTATGGAGACGGCGTCACGATTTACACGCGACGCCGTCACCGTGACACTTGTGACGGGGTCAGGATATTCCTGACGGCGTCAAACACCCAGTTACAGGAAAACTTGAAAATTTTAAGTATTTTTTAAAATATTTCTTGTACAACACTTAAGAAAGTTTAAATTCTTTTATAAACCTCCAAAACCCTAAGTTTAACAATTCTTCCATCCTATCTTTACTGTTTTAATAGAGTCGAAACCCTAAACTCTTATTGTATATATCCCATGGATTTTACGCTTGGTGTAGTTGTCTTTGTCTTTGATTACAAGTTATATTTGATGAGAAGAAGCTTGGAAGATCTTAGGATGTTTTCATTAGATGATTCTTGGAGGACGATTTAACCAGTTATCACATGTTTCTTCTCCATTATTGATCAAACCAGGGGATTACTAGTTTCTTTTACTTGTTTTCTTTTCCCTTTATTCATTTTTATGGGTACTTCTATAGAAAATAGGGGACAATGTTCAACTTAAGTGTAGGGGGAAATAAGCCTTAGAAACTATTCCTTCATTTGTCATTTGTTTTGTCCTTAAAATGATGAGTGTTCAACTTAAGTGTAGGAGGAAATAAGCCTTAGAAACTATTCCTTCATTTATTATTTGCTTTGTCCTTAAATTGATGAGTAATATATCGAAACATAGCATAAAATGCAATTTTGACCCAAATTTAATTTTTTTTATGACACATACCGACGAAAACCGAGTATTGATAGCGTCTCATGGATAGGAATGTGTATTACTAGCACAAAAAACCCTCAGAATTCCACCCCAAAAGTGTGAGGTTCGCCTTTAGATCTATAAGAATTTGGGTATCCATTATTGATACCCAATATACCCAAGATAGTTTATACCTTTAGCTTGTTCGAGTTAAGGAGTGAGCAATCATGTGTGTCTATTCCATCGTTACGGATGTGTATATGTGGTTTTGACACCTTTTCTGGAGCATTGGTATCGGTATTAAACAATATGAGTGTACCGGTAGTATATTAAATTCTAGAACTTGTTTTTGTGATGCATCCCGAGACCGCATAGTAAGTATTAGGATTTGCTAGATAAGAGGCACTAGGATTAACCCACGTTTTAAACCTGTAATTGTTATGATGGTCACACCAATCATATAACTATCCCACACCCTTGCCATGCACTCACTTTTAGTGCAAGATATCCCTAGTACAACCCTTCAAGCCTATCTTTTTTATGGTTCTCATAATTTTCGAGGTTAAGCCGGACTATTAATGAAGAGCATTGTCAACCCTTAAACCAATCGCCACACCCAAATCGCCTTAGCCTACCTTATATGTACTCACCTTTAGTACATTATTGTTTTAACCCAAGTTAATTATTTGTGTACACGGTTGCTAAGTCCTTATCCTTGTAAATACAGTTTTGGGACGATTGAGATTCATGGTAGTATATATTTCGCGGAAGAATAGGGAAGAAAACTTAAGTCAATACCCTTATATGCTTGTTAGATGATCTCCATGTTATTTTGATCCACCTTAAATCGGGTCATTAGTTAGATTGTAAATAATCAAGTATGTAAATTTCAAGTGTAGGGGTGTATCTAGAAAACCCCTATGATATATGTTTAAGCAATGGCAGAGCAAAAGTGTACAAAAAAAATTTGTATATAAAAAAAAGTAAAAAAAATGTATGGGCTGTCATTTGCTTATGTTTTTGTTTATATTAGAGTCAAGAAAAGAAAAGGAAAGAGATTGGTGTAGAGTTTTGTAGAGTTTGTATATCTTCGTCCGAGTCTTGGCTTAGCAACCAAACCAGCGTGTATTCAGGTAAATAATTAGCTAACCCTTCCACTTCAAATTCACCCAAAGCCACCCAAATGTATCCCATCCATTTCCGTTTCCATTATATGTTATCTTACACCTACACCCTACAACCCTTGAAAAAGACCTCTTGGATAGTAATGAATAATGATTGCGCCTAGCAGTGAAGGTTTGATCCTTTACCAAGCCTATGGTAATTTATATGCTATGACAGGTAATGAGTGTTTATTTTCTGTTTCCCCATAGTTGTTATAACTTATTATACACCCGAGAGAAAGAGATAATCCCAAACACTTATGTAAGGTGCTAGTATATACTTTTCGTGCTTTTAATTACGAGGTCTAGAAGGTTGTGTTGTAAAATACTTTTAAAGAGTAGGATTAAAGAACCTCATATTGCTATTGTCTAGGTAGAAAAGCCTATTTGCTTGAGGACAAGCAAATCCTAAGTGTAGCGGTATTTGATGAGGTGTCATTTTATACAGTATTTCAGGGTCATTTAACCCCCTAAATCATGCAAATATGCCCAGATTACATGTTAATCATTTGTTTTCAGGTTTTTAGCACTTGAATGGCATTCGGAGGGAATAAACGTGACTTGGGCACATTTGGAGAAGAAACGGACGAGATTACAGACCTACACCAAATCCTTGAAGAAATATTGCTTACAGAGCATGGAGACGGCGTCGCAGGCATAAAGGGACGCCGTCATGATCCATCTAGTGATAGCGTCAGAATTACAACGCGACGCCGTCACAACGATATCTCTATATATACTAAACCGATTATAGGGTTTTAAGGGTGTGTAACTTTGTATAACTTTAGGGAGACGAACCCTAGCTCTTGTAGCAGCTTCATAGGTCGTTTTTAGGGCCTCAAAACCCTATTGTACTACCTTGAATCCATGTTTTAATCCAAGTAAGGTTATTTATCATTAATCATTTAATATGTCTATGTGTTGCATGATTGATTTATCTCTTTGCTTTCTTTATAACATGCGAGGCTAAACCCTCCTTTGTATTTGCTTATGATTGTATGAAAGTCGGATTGTAGATCCTTTTACTGTTGCTTCTGTATTGATGATTGTGCGCGTTAGGTTCTAGAAACCCAGCTTTTGTCTGTATCGCTATAGACACGTCTAGGGAAACGCGAGTGCATAGAAAGGATACCATCGGGTAATAGTCTTCATACTACCTTGCCCCTTTATATGGTTTATCCCTTTTAAGATATTTCACATGAATTTAATGTACTCTTAGAGGCCTTGTAATAGTCTTCATACTACCTTACTTGTACGTTACCCTAACAGAATATTAAATAGATGGCGGGTTCGTTTAATCCGTTCATGACCTAGGAAATACTTACACATATCATCACAAGTGTGACAAGGCAACATGATTAGGAGAAACAATCTGATAAGTAATGCATGATTAAGTAAATACATTCAATTATCATAAAGTTATCACCAGTAGATTAGATATAAATTAGTTTAGTTATTAGTTAAACAAACCAACCTCTTAAACCATATATTTACTCGCTTTCATAAAATATAAAAATATAAAAATAATCTTATCTCAACCCCTAGAATTCTGTTCGACCTTGATCAAGCCTTCCCAACCTATTCCCTTAGAGAACGATAACAACCCCCGAGTCTTGCCTATACTACTACTACAACGGTTAGGTACTATGCCTAGGGAGTTGTAAAACTTCTTGTAGAAGTCCCTTACGACAACCGTATCAATTGTTCATTCAACATGGTTCTACTCATTTCTTGTAGAGTGTGATTCTTATTTTCTACTACCCCATTTGATTGTGGAGTACGAGGAGCGGAAAAATTGTAAGAACCCCTATTTAAGTCACAA
>BQNB010034161.1:0-46068 GCA_026074375.1 Tanacetum coccineum
AAAAACAATCGGGTACTAAACACTTTGATAGTTTTATCATAAGTACCTGATTGAGTTTTTCAACAGTGATTTTATAGCAAGGTGAATTGTACCAAAAGACTGATATCTCATACGTCAGGAGTTCAAGGAATTCAAATCTGATGAACATGCTTCAAAAGATGTTTAGACAAAACAGTTTCGGCCTCGTTCTTCATCTTGATGACGTTTGAACAAAACGGTTCAAACCTCGTTCCTTAATGTCAAATGGCGTCTGCTGGCATCTCTTCAAGCCCTGTTCCTTAAAGTAAAGAAAGGTGTACGCCTTCAGAGAAAAGGAAAGTGTACGTGTCAGTACATTTATCCTTGACAACGAAAAGAGAAATCTTTTCGGTCATGAGCTAATATAACAAAACATTCCAAGTTTTGAGCTCATGGTAATGGCTTGTAATCAAATGTTAGATTGCAACCCCTTCTTCAGATAAAAGGAAAATGTACGTGTTAGTGCATTTATCCTTAATAACGAAAAGAGAAATCTTTTCGGTCTTGAGCTGCTGTCAAAACACTCAATGTTTGTTAGCTCAAGTTGATGGCTTTCGTATTCTTTTGTACGAACCAGTTTTTCAAAGAAAAAGAGAGTGTACGCTTCAGTGCGCTTTATCTTCAAAAGAAGAGAAATCTTCTTGTTTTTGACCATTCTCATTAACAAGCTTCATATTTTCCCATGCTTGTTCGTTAGTTAAGTGGACCAACGTACATTAGCTGGTATTATAATTCACTAGATCAAAAATGGCAATCGCATATGCAATTTTTGAAGGGGAGAATAGTGAATTAAATGTGAATAAAATGGTTTATCTTGGTCTTTAAATGTGTATAACCCGGGGTCTTTGAATCTGTATAAAATGGTCAAATGTGAAAGTGTAGGGTGTTAATTCTGTAGGGTGTTAAATCTGTCTGCTAGGAGATTAAGATAATCTAAAATGCCTTGGATCTTGCTTAATGTTAGATAGCGGTTGCATATTCTTGATGGCGGAATGTTAACCTACTGCATGGCGGTTTGGTGATCTGTTGGGCAGCGTCTTAGGCTAATTGTCCATGTCTTGGCCCAATAAGCCTAATAAACCTCTTAGGCCTATTCCAAAGGACCACACAAGGTTCATTGAATACCTGAAGGCTTAACAGCTCGAACCGTGGTCATCGAGAAAAATCAGAAAGTCATTCTCGTTCTATGTCTTCCATGAAAAATCTCGATGACACTTATAACTTTGGGGATCAATTTCTTTATGACAAACTAACCGAAGATGATCAGGAGAAATCTAAAGTTATAGAGGAGTTGATTTCATCACCCACTACTATGATCCATGGTCATCTGACAAGTATCGTCAACTATTCTAGTGATCTGCTCATTCCTAAGATGTCTCATATACTAAGCCATCGTCACTGGTCACTACTCCCACCAATCAACTCGGAAAGCTTAAACAAAAAAAAAAAAATCATCACACCTCTACTTGAAATAACTAATTCATCTACCTTCAGCTAGAGGTGGCAAGATTGGAGCAAAAGATGTTGCAGTCAAGAAGGACTGAGCACTCTACCGATGTTTTGATCAATCAAATCCAAGTTTCCTACGGTTGTTGCATAACTATCTAGGAACAAACAACATGATGATGCTTCCTTAAGATTCTTGAACGATACACTGCCAGATTTAATCGAGAAATACTCTGCGCTGCCTGGCCCAGGGTCCATCAAGAATCAAGAATCTGAAAAGAGTCCAAAGGAGATTATCAGAATCCAAAAGGGAACAAGGTGAGGAGAAACAAGATTCAAACTTAACTCCATCAGGTCAAACAGACAGGTGCTCTTAATGAATTTTGATCAAAGAGTCGCTCTCTTCAAACCATGAATAAGAACAAGAATGCAAACAGAATCTGCCAAATACCATCTATACCTTGCTCTTATGGAGCTTTATCTAGCAGATGAAGATGCCAGGATAAGGAAGTTGCAGTCAACGGGTTAAAGACTCTAAGAGAAGCATGACAGTGTGATGAGGAAGATGACGATGTTGATGAAGGCCCTTCAGCTGGATCAAACAGGGTAGGTCAGCAAAGAGAAGAAGACATGAATATGCCACTTCTAGTCGATCTGCACTCCTTAGAAAGATGATCACCAATGGCTCACAAGAAACCACGGGAGTCCTGATGCCTATCTACTTCCATACACATCCAAGTCTCTACCTCATAATATGGGATGGCAGATCACTGACACAAGAGATGATGTTGTTAACTCTCTAATGCATATGCTTCCAAACAACATCCAGATCACTGACACAAGTCTGATGCATATGCTGAATCTGAACCCGAGCCTACACAAAGAAGACAGTCTGGCTGCTGACATAACGAAAGCTCTCAAGGAAAGCAAGAAAATGAGCAAGGTGGACAGGCCATTGAACTGGAGGCTCAAATTGAAGGAAACTGGTAACATACTACGGGGTCTGTGAGTCCCAGTCTATCTCTAGAGCCTCAAGTGAAAGGAACTGGATCTCAAGCCAAGGGTTATGATGAGGAAAAGCTAATTCTTAGTGGGAAGCAGATGTAGGTCAGTGAACATTTTGACAGAGATGATAATGCTGGGGATGATAATGAGGAAACTAAGCCTGATCCTGAAGAAATATATAAGTAAAAGATGAACCAGGAAAAACTACTATGGAAATCGAAGTTGAATCCATGGTCACTGTTCCTATCCAACAAGTTTCTTCATCTGTTCCTTTACTGACACTTCAGTCATTGATCTCTCATCTTCTAAACCAGTATCTCCTCCCTGTCAAGAATAATTCATTTTACCTTTCACCACCAAATCCGCCTACAGCAGAGAGTTTCAGTTCTTAAATGGTTAAGGAATGGATCATGTAATTCAGTCCCAGGACACGCTCCTAACCTGTGACGCCTGGGACCTATAAGTTCAAGGGCTGTAACCCCAATCCGGCTACCTGCCATACCATATGCCTACTCACGAATAAAGAATTGGAGTGTAATTCCAACACATGTTTGATAGACTTTTAATCCACACGCGGTATTCCGTCAGAATCCTATTCCTAATGTAGCTCAAGACCCGGTCATACCTACAGGTCCATCCGTGTCTATTGCTATTGATCTCGACGCACCTTCGGGAAGTCATACTTCATCATCACTGGATCATCATTCCTCCTCGGTTCATCATGGTGTAGCAGGTGAGCAGTATGCTGAAGTGAATCCGTTTGCTGCAGCTGATCACGAACCATTTGTTAATGTGTTCGCCCCAGACGATAACTCTGAAGCTTCAACATCTGGGGAAATCAACATACCTGAATCCCCCCCCCCCCACCCTCCCCCCCCCCCCTCCCCCCTCACACCCCCCCCTCCCCCCCCCCACCCCCCCCCCCCCTCTCAACCAATCCACTCAACCTCATGAACATATCCGGAAATGGACTGACTCTCATCCTATTGATAACATCATTGGGAATCCCTCTAGACCGGTATCCACTAGAAAAACAGCTTGCTACGGATGCATTGTGGTGTTTCTACAATTCCGTACTGTCCAAAGTCGAACCGAAAAACTTTCAATCTGCAGCTACTGAAGACTGCTGGTTTCAAGCCATGCAGGACGAAATCCATGAATTTGATCGACTGGTCGTATGGGAATTAGTACCACTCAGACAGTGTTTTTTGTTTCCACATGATTATTGCTCTCAAGTGGATTTACAAGGTGAAGCTTGATGAGTATGGTGATGTATTGAAAAACAAGGCACGTCTTGGCACAAGGATTCTCCAAGGGTGTCGTCGATCCAACATTGTTCATTCGGAAAACAGGCAAACACACTCTTCATGTTCAAATATATGTTGATGATATCATATTTGCCTCGACCGACCCCAAAGATTGTGACCGTTTTTCTAATGAAATGAGTTCTAAATTTCAAATGTCGATGATGGGTCAAATATCATTTTTCTTAGGCTTACAAATCTATCACAAAATCCTAGAGGAATTTCATTTCATAAATCAATCTAAATATGATAAAGATATTATAAAGAAATTTGATCTTCATAACAGTGACCCTGTTGACACTCCCATGGTTGATCGGATCAAACTGGATGAGGACCTCTCAGCCATCCCTATTGACCAGACTCGATATTGGGGTATAATTGGATGCCTGATGTATCTCACAGCCAGCAGACCTGACCTAGTTTTTGCAGTGTGCATGTGTGCTAGATATCAATCTAAGCCCACTAAAAAGCACCTAGAAGCAGTTAAGCGGGACTTTCGGTATATTCAAGGAACCATTAACATAGGGATTTGGTATCCAAAAGACACCGCCATGGTACTAACAGCATACGCAGATGCAGATCATGCAGGTTGTCAAGACACTCAAAGAAGCACATCTGGGAGTGCTCAGTTACTTGGTGATAAGTTAGTAAGCTGGTCATCTAAGAAGCAAACTAGCACGTCCATCGCTTCAACAGAGGTTGAATACATAGCTATGTCTGGATGTTGTGCCCAAATCCTATGGATGCGGTCTCAATTGTCCGATTATGGCTTTGCATATAAGCACGTCCCTCTATATTGTGACAACATGAGTGCCATTGCCCTCTGCTGCAACAACGTCCTGCACTCCAGGGATAAACACATCGACATCAGACATCATTTCATTTGTGAACAAGTTGAGAAGGGAGTTGTTGAGTTATACTTCGTGAGGACAGAGTATCAACTGGCAGATATATTCACTAAGGCTCTGCCGAGAGAGAGATTTGAATTTATTCTCCCAAGGATTGGCATGAAGTGTATGTCGCCAGAGATACTCAAGCGTCTTCGGGATGACAAGGATAAGTAACGGACTTGCTTCAAGTATCCTATGTATATATGTACAAATTCAAAACCAAAAAGAAAATACAAAAATATAAAACCAACAAAATCCATAAAAATCAGAAAATAGAAAATTCCAAAAATATAGTTTCTCAAGACATGTCCTCCGTTTATCGATAACATTTACGGTCCTAGAAATGTCATTCAATAATGACACGGGTCTTTAAATGAAGCTCGAACGGAAGTTTAAACTTTTCAAAACATGTCTAAATGGCTTGCTATTATTTCTGATATGCAACCCGATTTTCAAAATGAGGAAAGCATGTCGCCAAAAAGACGGTTGTTCTTAGCAATGGGTGATTAAGTTCTCCTGGGCATGGATTACTTTATATCCGTGCACCCTCGATCTAATGTACGCTTTAGTGCATTATTTCTTGATTCAGAAGAGAAATCTTCTTTTTATCCAAATAATTTTCCATCTATGATTCTTCCGAAAATTGTTTATGTCTCATTTGGTGGACAGATGTTCTTTGAAACTTAATCGGACTTGTCTTTCTCAAAATTTGTCTCTCATTCAACGACTACAGCTCTTTAAATAGAAAACGGGTCATTGATTGAGGGGGGGAGTGCTTTTCAAATTTATGACATCTAACAGGAATTTTTGAGTCATCATATAAATAATTGAGAAAGGTTTTGTATCTAACGGGGTTACATATTAAGGGGGAGCATGAATATGTTCCATTATCGGCTTGTATAAATCAGATACATTTTCTCCTAAATTATCCTAACTTAAATCAATTGAGATCCAAAATCTCAACGGGTTTGAAATTTTTGATCGGGGGAGAGAATGTGACTTAAATATGAAAATCTAATAGAAATGTGATCTTTTTGAACTCATTAATATGCTCTCCCATATGTTCTAAACTCTTTCGAATATCAATGCACGTATTGAGGGGGAGCAAATGGTGTATGATGGCAATTATAGAAATACCAAAGACCGACCCTGTAATTACTTTATTGGAGTTATAAGGATGGTAAGGTTAGGTATTAGTTCCCACGATCCCGCCAGAGCCAGAGGGATCTACCCAGGGACAATCCACTAGTTAGTGTAGATGTCCTTATGTATGACTACAAAAGGAGAAATGTGAGAATAAAGGAATAGTGCGGACTGAGATAGAGCTAGTACTGGAACATACCCAACAAGGTTCTAGTAATGAAGTCTCGGTAAGCAATGAAGGGGGTTGAAGAATGAAAAAGAAATGTTAAGATAAATGGTGTAAAGAAAGCAGCCCTCCTTAAACATTAGGCAGAAACTGGGTTAATTCATATGCTGTCAGAATCACATGGTTGATTGCTGATATTGAAGACAAGTATCATGGACCCAGTGATACGCTGCACTACCCTCCCCAGCCACTCAGAATCTCTCAAAAGATTTCTGTTTCAATTCTCACGGAGACGTAACACGTAATCTACTGACTTTCTCACTCCGAGTTAGTCGGTATTAAAAAGGTGGCAGTCAACTCCAGCCTCCGCTCACTAAAATCAAAATACACTATTGAGTCTAGAGCCATGAGATCATCAATTAATCTTGTTAGGACACTATTCAAATGTACTTGTTCTTTACACACTGTGAAAACAAGGAATATATACTTAGAGTCCTACGCATCATCCTTGTGATTTTGCCAGAACATCCGAGTGATACCTATGTATTCACAATGAAGATGGAAATCCTGCTTGAGCCAACATCAAACAAGCTCATGGTAGGTGACTTGTGAGATCCTTAAATGGATCAAACTTGTGACACTGGACATCAAATCAGTCCAGACTTTTGAATTGACGATTGACGAAGTTTGATAAAATCTTAACACTCTTGATGTGTCACAAAATCAATTTCTCAAGTGACACGTCGATTGATTTTCAAATCAATTTTCCTCTTCAATCGGTAAGATAGTAACTAACCGATTCACTCTTATCGCACTATCTGCTTTGAGACGTTCCGACTAAGAGAACAGACAAGTAAGGCGATTATGATGTTTATACATTGGAAGATCCGACACTCATGCTGGAAATCCTGTTAAGGAGATTCTTCTTAACATTGAATCTACCTGATCACAGGTCGGTCCTTATGGATTCGAAGGTTACTCCAACCAAACACGGGCGAATAACAAAGCCATATTCACCCCTTAACTTTATTGCTAACTGTTTTAGTGCAGGTACATATAAAGATGGAGGTGGTGTCAACCTGTTCCAGCAGAGTCAAGTTCATTGCCACATGCTCATACTCAAGACTCAATGACCTTACAACATCAAGAGAGAATGACCTAAAGCTTCCACAACTCTGATATCAACTTCTTCGTCAGCATGTTAAAGTGATGAAGTTATAAATTGATGAAGTAATACAAGCATAAAGTCAAGCTTTCAAGATTGCAACAAGTATGAGCATGTCGGCCTAAAAGTTACAAGCACGTAAGATGGCAAAAGATCACAAGATGATGATTAGAGATTTACTTTGGCTGATGATCTCAAGAAAGCTCAAGATCACATTCGAAGACAAGCCTAAAGGAACAAGCTCGTGCTTAAAGACAAAAGATCACTACTCACTATGTACAAAGAGATCAATGAATGAAGAATCAAAGATTACGAGCTAAAGTCTAAAGTCCAAGACACATAATGCTAGGATTCGAATTGTATTTTCTAGGGTGACCTCCCTTAGGGGGAGATTGTTAGGATCATGAAAAAGACTCGGTCACCCCGTGTTATGTCTAGCATAGGTTAGCTTGTAGTCTTAATATTAATCGTTTAGTTACCATATGACTTATGGCGTTGGGCTGGGTCTTTACCCACATGTTAGCCCACTCCATAGCCCACTTAGGGCACATAAACTCTTGTATTTAAACCCCCTCTCAGCCATTGAGAGGGGTTGGTTTTTCAATTCATATTACACACACTTAAGGTGTTTTCTCTCACTAGCATATTCACTTTCTCTCTCTACAAGAAATCGGCCAACCCATCATCTATTGATTATGTTATGATATCCAATATACTACAATTGGTATCAGAGCAACTAATGCAAGAAAATGCAAAGGAAAGTTGCATGACATCTTTTCGGCTACTTGATTCATTTCTTCAGGTTCTTTCATACGATGAATCAAAATCCATGAGAGTATCCGAACGTGCATTCATGACACTCTTTGGTTAAGATAATGAGACTTTCACAAGTACGATGTCCCTTAACTTGGATCAATTACAAAGGCAGCTTGACAAAGATGAATTCCAAGAAGATAAATCCATGGCTGTATTTTGGGTGCTCAACAATTAGTTTTAGAAGTTCGTCGATTGGCAGCACTTCTTGGATTATGACAGTGAAATGACAGAGAAGCTTTTTGCTGAATACACTGGAATCCAAGTTAAATAGTTTAGATAAACACTACTCCTACACATGGCTAATGTTAAGAAGTCTGTTGCTGAAAGAACACATCATAAAAGATAGTATGATAGAAGGATGAAGGAAAGACATATGCAGTCAAGAGAGAGTAAGGTTGTTTCGAGTAAAGCATTGGATGCTAGTTTAGTTGTTATAGAATGCAGTGGGACAAAGTCATATGAGCATATTACAAGCAGCAGTTTAGGGACTTATATCACACATGTTGTAGATGCAGATATCAGACCAGTAAATGACCAAGTGCCATCTGCTGAGGTACATTTGACTACTCAACATAATGTCCTTGCTAACGTACAATAATATACTAATCAATCTGAACCAAGTTATGACATATATCTGTTGGAAAAGGTTGATAGCAATACCACTCCTGATTCAAAAAATATATGTCATAGGGGAGGAGAGATTGACCAGGATGCTGAACATAATCAAGTAAAAAGTCCTTTGCTTAAGACTGAGTTTCTCAAAACGAATGACATGGTTGAAAAAGAAGTTTATAATGAACTTTTAAACAGATTTTTACAACTTGAAAAACATTGTATTTCACTTGAAATATCAATGCGACAAAAGGAAGAAAGTTTTCAAAGTAACAAACCATGTAAGAATCAGGAGTCTCCTGAGTTTCGTGAATTTTTTGAGAATAATGATTTAAAAGCTCAGCTACAGGGCAAAACCACACTAATTTGCAACTTGAAGAATCAAATTAAAAGTGTGAAGGAAGCAAGTAATGAACCCAAGGTTAAACATGACATTGATGTTTTGAAAACAATAAACATTAAATTAGAAAGTAGTGTGGCTAAATTACTTGCAGAGAATGAGAAAATAAATAAGGAAAATGAGCATTTAACACAGACTTACAAAGATCTTTATGATTCTATCAAAATGACACGAATTCAGACGAAAGATCATAATGACTCACTGATTGCTCAAGTAAATAGTAAGACTGTTAAAAATGCTGATTTAAAAGCTCAGATTCAGGAAAAGGTTTTTGTGAATGTAGCATTGAAAAACGAATTACGAAAGTTAAAAGGAAATAGCGTGGATACTAAGTTTACAAAACCATCAATCTTAGGGAAACCGGTTTTACAACCACACATAAACCAATCAGTTGTTAGACAACCAAATGCGTTTAAATCTGAACGACCTAAGTTTTCAAAACCACGATTTGCCTCCCAAGTTGATGTGATTAACGTTTTGTCAAAACCAGTCACTCCTCATTATTTTCCTAAAGTTCGAGAAGATGTCCTTGCAAAACCTTATTATGTGATTGCACTTGGCTCATCTAGGAATAGTCAAGAAGAACCGTATGGTTCAAGTGTTATGGCTCATAATCACTATCTAGAGGAAGTTAGGAAAAAGACACAAGAAAGAAATAGGAATTCAAGACCTAGTGTGATGCATACTACTAGTCTACAAAACACTGCTAATGGTAGCAAACCAAATCCTAGGAGCAACAATCAAATATCTAGGAGTTTGCCTATATCTAAGAGTAGTTATGGAATGTCAAATGGTGTGTCACTAGTAGATCACTCTAGGAATTCTAGTTCTTTTTCTGACTCCAAACACTTTGTTTGCTCTACGTGTCATAAATATGTCTTTAATGCAAATCATGATAATTGTATAAAAAAAATTCCTGAAAGAGGTGGATTCTCGTGCTAAGGTTCAATCCCTTAAGACTAGAAACAAAAACAAACTCGTAGAACCAAAGAGTTATACTCAGAAACCTGGTAGGCAGATTGTTATAGGACAAGGTTTTCTCCCAATAAGTCTTCCGTTGTGCATGAGAAACCAAACACTCCTAGATCTTGTCTTAGGTGGAAACCGACGGGTAGAATTTTCAAGATTGATGGTCTTAGGTGGATACCTACTAGAAAGATGTTCACCGATAACACAACCAAAGTTGACAGTGAACCTCCAAATGGTTCAAATGATGATATCACTAACCCATATGAATGCGATCAAAATCTTAATGTCAGTGCAGGTACTACTAACTTAAGTGCATGTACATCTTGTAATCTTATAAAGGAAAGACTCAAAGTTTGGTTGCCGAAAAGACTGATATCTCATAAACTAGTGGTTCAAGGGATTCAAATATAGGGCACATAAACTCTTGTATTTAAACCCCCTCTCAAGAGAGGGGTTGGTTGTTCATTGTATAACAAACATACACTAAGTGTCTTTCTCTCACCAGAACTTCCCATTTTCTCTCTCTAGAAATCGGCCTACACACTAATCCTTGATTGTGTTATGATTTCCAATATACTACAAGGCACCACATTGTTCCCTTCAGGGAGCTCAATGGTATTCCTATAGCCCTAGTGGCTAGGTTTGGAGTAATCTCCATGAGTACGAATATGATTTTCGTCTCCTATGAAGGTCAACGAAAAGATTTACGAAACAAATAACACAAAGAAAAGATAGACTACAAGAAAGCTAATATACCGAAAATAAAATTCTCACTTAATAGGAATCAAGCGAGTAAACCTAAGCTAAACAATGGTCGAAACCTAACTATTCCCCGGCAGTGGCGCCAAAAACTTGATGCGGTTGTCGTTAGACTTCAACAAGAAGTTTTATAAGTTCCTAGGCAGTGCACCTAATCGTTGCAGTGTAGTATATGCAAGACTCGGGGGTTGTTATTGTTCTCTAGGAGAATAGGCAGGAAAGGCTCGAACGAAATCTAATAGAGGTCTACGGGGTTGAGAGAATATTTTTTTGTATTTTTATTTTATAGAAAGCATGTAAATATCATGGTTTGAGAGGTTGGTTTGTTTTTACTAATTAAACTAATAATAATAAAATAAATCTAAACTTTCTTGGTGATAACTTATATGATAAACGAACGTACTTACTTAATCATGCACTACTCCTCAGACTGCTTCTCCTAATCATGTTGCTTTGTCACACTTGTGATGATCTGTGTTAGTATTTCCTAAGTCATGAACGAATTACATGAACCCGCCGTCTATTTAATATTTCGTTAAGGCAACGCACAAGTAAGGTAGTATAAAGACTATTACAAGGCCCCTAAGAGTATATTAAATGCAATTGAAATATCTTAAGAGAGATCAACCATATTAGGGGTAAGATAGTATGAAGACTGTTACCGATGGTATCCTTTCTACACACTCGTGTTTCCCTAGACGTCTATGCCAATTTAATATCTTATGACTAGTTTTCTAAAGCCTAACGCACACATCCATCACAAGAAGTAACATTAAAAGGATCTACAATCTAAGTTTCATGCAATCATAAGTAAATACTAAAGGGTCTAGCCTAGCATGTTATAAGAAGATAAAGAACATAAATCAATCAAACAATACATAGACATATTAAAAGATTAAAGGGATAAATGAATTTTAATTTATTAAAACATGGATTAAAGACAGTTACAATAGGGTTTTGAAGCCCTAAAGACGGACTAAAAAGCTGCCAAACTCGACTATAAAAGTTAGGGTTCGTCTCCCAAAAGTTACACGCTAAAAACCCTAAAATCAGTTTTGTATATATAGGAAAAGCGGCACGACGACGTCTTGTTGTAATCGTGATGCCGTCGCCACGTAGAATCTTCTAGAGCCACTTTAAGTCGGCTACGTCCTAATGTCATCGCCAAATCCATGACGTCGTTACTTTGAAAATCCTAATGTCGTCGCTTAGTAATTGCAACGCCGTCTCCATGCTCTGTATGCATAATTCTTTAAGATAAATGGTGTAGAGTCATAGTCTTGTCCGTTTCTTCTCCAAATGAGCCCAAGTCACGTGTATTTCTTCCAAATTCCATCCAAGTGCTAAAAACATGAAAATAAATGATTAAGCACATAATCTGGATATATTTGATGATTTAAGGGGTTAAATAACCCAGAAATAGTGTATAAAATGACACCTCATCACTTTTCATGGTTTTTTCCATTATATTATTACAGAAATGAGTTCGTCGATAACTTATGAGAGCTTTGGGCATTCCGAAATGGCAGAATAGTTTTTTCAGGAATGAAATAACAACTCTGGCATTGTTGGTTGATAAAGCTTAAACTTCGGCCCATTTAGATACATAATCGACAGCAACTAAGATATATTCGAATTTGTATGATTTCAAGAATGGTCCCATAAATTTGATACCCCAGATGTAAAAAACTTCACATACTTGATGCTATTTAAGGGCATCTCATCTCGTTTAGAGATATTTCTAGTTTTCTGACATGCTTCGCAAAGGCAAACTAGAGTATGAGCTTCTTTGATAATTTTTGGTAAGTAAAGGCATGAGTCTAAGACTTTTTTAGCTGTAGTGGTTGGTCCATAATGTCCACCGGTAGGTCCGTGGTGACATTGATCTAAAATGGTAGGAGTTTCTGGTCCTACAACACAACGTCTGATCATACCATCTGAACATACTTTGAAAAGATAGGGATCTTCCCAAAAGTAGTTTTTGAGGCCAGCGAAGAATTTGTTCTTTTGTTGGTACGTCATCCCTTTAGGTATAATATCACCTACCAAATAATTTGCAAAGTCTGCGAACCATGGTATGTTTTTGGTGGTTATTTCTATAAGAGTTTCTCCAGGAAAGTTATCGTCAACTTCATTGTCATCACTTATCTCATCATTTTCAATCCGAGATAAGTGGTCAGTGGCAACATTTTCTGTACATTTTTTATCTTTTATTTTGATGTCAAATTCTTGTAATAGCAGTATCCAACGTATAAGACGTGGTTTAGTATCTTGTTTTTTGAATAGGTGTTTAAGAGCTGAGCGATCGGTATATACAACAGTTTTGGATAATACCATATAGGGTTGGAATTTGTCAAATGCAAATACTACAGCCATGAGTTCTTTTTTAGTAATTGTATAATTTTGCTGAGCTGCATTAAGGGTTTTGCTTGCAAAATAGATGGGATGAAAGTGTTTACCATCTTTTTGTCCTAAGACTATTCCAACTACAAATTCACTTGCATCACACATAAGCTTAAATAGAAGATTCCAATTCGGGCTTACGATTACGGGAGTACATGTGAGTTTCTCTTTTAACAAATTTAATGCTTTATGACATTCATCATCGAATTCAAATAGAGTATCTTTTTCAAGCAACTTGGTTAAAGGACGGGCAATTTTTAAGAAGTCTTTAATGAAACGTCGGTAGAAACTGGCATGTCCTAGAAAACTTCTAATGCCTTTGACATTAGTAGGGGATGGAAGTTTGGATATTATGTCGATCTTGGCTTTGTCAAGTTCAAGACCTGCACTGGACACTTTGTGTCCAAGCACGATTCCTTCTTTAACCATAAAGTGACATTTTTCCCAGTTAAGGACAAGATTTGAATCCTTGCAACATTGAAGCATTTTATCAAGATTATTTAGACAGTTATCGAAGGAGTTTCCAAAAACGAAGAAGTCGTTCACGAATAGTTCTACTGATTCTTTAATCATGTCATGAAAGATGGCTAACATGAACCTTTGGAAAGTAGCGAGAGCATTACATAAGCCAAAAGGCATTCGCTTGTATGCGTATGTTCTGAAAGGGCATGTGAATGTTGTTTTTTCTTGATCCATAGGATTGATCTAGATTTGGAAATATCCCAAAAAACCATTAAGGAAACAAAAGTATTTATTTCCTGCAAGTCTTTCGAGCATTTGATCAATGAGTGGAAACGGAAAGTGATCTTTTGCTGTTGCTTCATTGAGTTTACGATAATCGATGCATACTCGCCAACCCGTAATGGTTCCTATTAGGACAAGTTCATCTTTTTCGTTTGTGACTACTGTAATACCACCCTTCTTGAGTACATAATGGATGGGGCTTACCCAAGGGCTATCAGCGATTGGATATATAATACCGGTATCGAGAAGTTTCACGATTTCTTTTTTAACAACTTCTTGCATGTTTGGATTTATTCTTCTTTGTTTTTGCACAACTGGTTTCTTGCTGATGATATCAAATAACGTCACTTTTATAGCATCATTTATCCCATGTAAATTACCCATTTCGTATAATTATTGTGAGAATTGGTACTTAATCGTTTATATTTAAGATTTGCAGTAATTATGGAGTACTTTGTGAAGATTAGCTAAAAGGCACGCATTTTGGAGCATAAACGAAGAGTTTGAGAAAGTCTACTGATCTGACAAGAAATACGCTGTATTATTCTAGACATATATGAAGAAATGCCGTATCCACATCAACGATACGCCGTATATAATAATTTGGTAAACAAAGAAAAACTAACTGGTTTTACCTTAATACGCCGTATCCATCAAGAAGATAAGGCGTATCCGTTCCTGCACTTCATAACTAACCACAAAGGATTGAAGACCAAATATGCCATATCTACGAAGACTCAATACGCCGTATCGAAGGTTAAATATTAGAAGATTCTAAAAGATATTAATCATGATCCTTACTCCAAGAAATCCCTAATACGTTGTATCCCACATCGCCCGATACAGTGTATCAGCCTGTTTCTAGACTCTATAGATACAAAATCCTAAACTCAGTTTTAGGTATGCAAGTGAAGCCCCAAACCACCAAGTCGACTAGCAGACGAATAAAGGAGCATAGAAGGTTAAAAAAGAGCCTCAAGATTATATGAAAACTCTTGTAATCTCTGCACAACCAAATACGCGCTCGGTTAAGGTTTCTTTTCTTTAATCGTTCATATATGAAACCGTGTGTATTTTTACAATGACTATCGGCTGATACCTTTAGGTATGAGCCATGTTTATGAAGGTTTAATGTTTGGTTTGTTTATATCGATTGCTTAATTTATCATTGATTGTTGATTATGTTTATCAATTTATACTCGTTTACGTCCTTAAGTATGTGACATATCATTCAACTGGGTCTAGTCCTACATATTTAATGCGCTGCAACTTCGGTATTGTTTGGGCGTAGGCTAAGATTCTGAGATTGCTCTCCGTATCTGCGATTTGTATATCTAGAAGCATATCTTTACCATTGGTTTAAGGGAATAAGTTGTTCTAGCAGGGGACCTAGTATAACGTTCTGCTTCCCTTCGTAAAGACTCGGACATTAGACTACTAGTATATAAAGAGTCGTTAAGCAGTAAGTGGATAAAGTCTCAATGAGCTAGGGTTTAATAAGATCACTATTATTAATCTCCTAAGATGGATTATAATCAACAAAAAGAATGCTTTATGCGGATGCGTTTAATTGTGACAAAATTAGCGTGTCTAGGTTTTAAGAAGAAGTACCGCCTAAATCTAGTAATGATATGCCGCCTCGAGATAAGCACTCATTGCACTAAATAATTAAACCTGCGTTTTATCGGATTATTCATGGTTGATATGTTTTCCTTACATTAGTTCTTGACTGCTCCTCTATCGTTTGTTCATCTTCTTGTGTGTATTTATTACTTTACTTGTCATTAAAACCCTAGGATAGATAACCCAAACTCGTGCTAGTCTTTAAGACTAAACCCTTCCCCTTAAACCTTAGAACTAGGACTAGTTTAACTTAGATTAGATCTAACATAGACAACTAAAATACTAATAGACTTAAGAATTAACGTTGTCGCTCTTAGTGATCGACACCCTACTTACCAACGAAGCTACATTGATCGGGTACACTGCCCGTTAAAGTGTTTTTAGGTATAGTCAGCATAAAATAAATAGTAAAACTTGATACATAAATTACATACTCACAACGACATATCAAGTTTTTGGCGCCGTTGCCGGGGAGTGAAGTTGTTTAATTCTTTTTTATTAGTGTTTTAGTTTAGATTTAGTTTAGTTTAGTTTAATTTGCATATTTGTATATGTTTGTTTGTGTGTGTGTTTGCTTTTTGCATTGTATTTTTTTGCATATTGTGTGTCTTTCTGTTTTTCTGCATTGTTACAATCTGTTGTAACTTTCTGAGTCGAATACTGAATACGACGTATTCAACTTTTTGGATACGGCGTATAATTTTTTTTCTAAACCTATACAACGTATTCGACTCCAAACATCAATATGACGTATTCAATTTATTAAATATGGCAAATTGATCCATCTATTTGAACTTTTTTCCAAGCCATTTTATTATAGGAAATAGACAACCTCGA
This sequence comes from Tanacetum coccineum, assembly GCA_026074375.1. NCBI lineage: Eukaryota > Viridiplantae > Streptophyta > Magnoliopsida > Asterales > Asteraceae > Tanacetum > Tanacetum coccineum. Next base: position 16,301 of record BQNB010034161.1, read on the forward strand.
CATTACTATGACAAAGTATATTCGACTTGAAGTAGAAAAAACACGTAGGCGTGGTCAGGAGTTTAACTAGGAAACTACTACATATAGTAAAGCCAAGTATTTTGAAGATATCGACTACTTCAAATATTTTGAGAACCAATTCCCAGCCATTGTTTACAAAGACGCTCTAAAATCTAAACCGGAAGTCTCATCTGGTTTTGAGAACCAGTTCCCATCCATTGTGTACAATGATGCTTTAACTTCTAAACCAAAAGTCTCATCTGAACCTACGGTAAGTGCTTATCCTGCCATAAAGGTTGATTTTGATTTCAAAATATCATCGCCCAATTCTGATGACGAAGGTTACACTTTTATATACGATAAAAACTTATTTTCTTATAAATTAGTTTCTATCAATGATTTAAAATCATATTCGAATGATGTTGATGATAAAATCGATATCAAGCAATCTTCTGAGGATATATATGTTATACCATTTCCTAATGTAATAAAAACCGATGTTGGTGCCTATGCACAAGGGTCAAATAAGCTTTTGGAAACAAGTCATGATACAATTAGTAAAATTTTCACTACTAAATTTTTTATCAAGGAATTAGATGTTAATATCATGACTTGGAATTATCTTAACAAAATGATGCCATTAATTTTTATAATTAAGAATGTATATGTACCATTTGGCATCCTGTTCGACCCCAAGTTGTTTTATAAGGATGTGATTAAACTGGGGCAAGTCTAACTTAAAGACTTTTCTGTAAACAAAAGTGCTTGTCAAGAGACAACCCAAAATGTATTTTCAATTTTCTTATCGAGCCTGTCTTCCCAGACTGTCTATACGGCGTATCCAAACCCCATGGATATGACATATTGACTACCTGGACGTTATTCAGTCTTTATTTTTCTGCAATTTAAACTTTATTGTCAAACTGGTCGATACGACATATTCGTTAAACGAATACAGCGTATTCGACTTTTGACCCATACTTAGGATTGTTTTCTACAGGTATCAATACAACGTATCCTGGGGTATGGATACGGCATATCGACTTTCTGTATAGTTTTTAGGTTTTTATTTCAAGTCTAACCAACGAATACACAGAGATAGAAATTGCACTTGTTTTCTTATATCTTGCACATGACCTTACTAAAAAGAAAACGATGACATTGGTGGAGTATTTATATTTTGGAATCTAATGTGTGTTGTAGTCATGTGGGCACTCTGATGCCTCTACAACACACATTCTTGCTCATAAACTCAACATGGAGAATCATACCGAGCAAGTATCAGGGGAGTTTCTCATTCTAGTTCTTTTAATTTCCTTTTTTTAATCTTATATTTATACAACGAGGACGTTGTATAATTCAAGTGGGGGGAGGAGAATTAGAATGCTTGCTTGTCTTATTTTTCACAATAAAATGCTTAAATTATGTCTAAATTTAAAAAAAATCAAGCATACTTTTGTGATATTATTAGTTACATAACCTGCTCACAAAACCCTTGTTAGATATTGTGAGAGTTTAGCCTTACCCATTTCCAAATGTTTACCTAAATTCCACAAAATTATGAGTGTGCCGGTGATGTTGTAGACTTTAGAACTTGGCTTGATATATCTATTCGAGACCACAATAATAAGTACTATTTTAAATATATGGAGTAACTTGTCTAAACTGGTAAATTTTTGGGAATACACTCAAAAAGCCTATATATGTTATGATATTAACTAACCACACTGGTTAGTGAACCCCCATATAAACCCTTCGTTTACTCTTATCATTAGAGTAAGATTCCCCTAGAAAAACCTGTTGAGCCATTCCATTCTTTTTCACACAAATTATTTGTTTCGTTACACCTTTACACTTTAGCCTATCCTGTTAGATTAACTCCATTTTTCAGTTGCTAGTTGCTTTAGTGTAAAGTATGTATTTCCTGTATCTTGTGTTATTTTCTATCTCTGGTATGGTTGGAAAATTACACATTGCAATTGGGAATGTAAAAGTAGTTAAACTCATGTATTTTTACTACTTTCACAATTATTGGTATATTCGAGTATGGAGAATTATGAAACAAATTATCCAGAGTTATTATGATCGTGAAGATGGTGAAATTACACCGAGAATGGTAGTGTATCATTTATGTTTAAAAAAAATAAAAAAAATAAAAAAAATAAAAAAAATGAAAAAAATCAAAAAAATTAGAAAATTGTTGCAAAAAAGAGGAGGAAATTTTAGAGATAGTCGGTTCGTTAAAGCTTAAACCAACGGTATTATTTGAAGGATCGATTATTCATTGATATGTGATTATAAATCAACGATGTAAAATTTTGTATAAAGTGGTAGATATCGCCACTTAATTTTGTAAAAGTATGTATAGTATAGATGATTGAGAGTTGACCGTTACGGAAATGCCAACTAAGGTTGTTTTTGTTGATCTATGATCAAGACGTTTGTGTATATATTTCTGTGTCTTTATCATGAGAACGGTCAGAAAAGTATCTAGCAACTTGTACTTTATTTTTTGGACTTAATATATTTGTTTTGTAAATTTTTATTTAACAACAATTATTTCCCTTTCCTAATCCCTAACCCTTAGGTTTTATTCGAATGAGGATGCGAGCAATCACATATGTATATTTCGTCGTTACGGCCATGTATGTGTGATTTTGTCCACCTTGTTGGTTTATTACTTTTTGGTGAAAGGATTAGAAGATCCATAACCTATATCACTCTTCGTCCTAACCCTTGGTTTTACTCGAGTGAGGGAATTGAATTCAATCATATCTGTCTATTCCATCGTTATGGATGCGTATATGTGGTTTGTCGCCCTTGCTGGTTTACGACTTTTGGTAAAGACTACTAGTCATATTCTTTAGCTTATTCGAGTTAAGGTTCGAATGCAGTCATATATGTCTATCCCATTGTTATGGTTGTATATGTGTGATTTTGTCACCTTTTCTGGAATATTAGTATCGATAGAGATTAGAAAGAGTGATCAAACCCTTTAAGCCTTTTAAACCTAATTTACCTTTATAAACTTGTTACTCCTTAGCTTTAGTGGTGGAGATGTGTATCCTTGCCAAGCCTATAATAGAATACTCGTCACGATCGAGCAATTGAGCGAATTAGTTAAATGTTACAACATAGATTAGTTGAGCTAATTTAGAGTTTTTTATTTTCCTATTTTGTGAGGTGTTTGGTTGTGTACTAGTAATAGAACGAATAAATGCTTAAGAGAAAAATCCTTGACTACGGTTAGGATACATTTTCATAAATTTTCTAAACTCTACTTGAGGACAAGTAGGATTCAAGTGGGGGGATATTTGATGACATTAAACAATGTCACTTTTATTGCATCATTTATCCCATGTAAATTACCCATTTTGTATAATTATTACGAGAATTGGTACTTAATCATTTATATTTGAGATTTGCAGTAATTATGGAGTACTTTGTGAAGATTAGCTAAAAGGCACGCATTTTGGAGCATAAACGAAGAGTTCAAGAAAGTCTACTGATCTGACAGCAAATACGCCATATTATTCTAGACCTATACGACGTATCCAAGACTTTGACGACTTAAGAGACCATTGCATGACTTTGAAGAATATGCCATATCTACATCAACGATACGCCATATATAATACTTTGGTCAACAAATAAAAATCAACTGGTTTTACCTTAATATGCCATATCCACAAGAAGATACGGCGTATTAGTGCCAGCACTTCGTAAATAACTACAAAGGATTGACTCAATACGCCGTATCGAAGGTCAAACATTAGAAGATTCTGAAAGATATCAATCGTGGTCCTTACTCTAAGAAATCCCCAATACGCCGTATCCCACATCGCCTGATACGGTGTATCAACCTGTTTCCAAACTCTATAAATACAAAACCCTAAACTCAGTTTTAGGTATGCAAGTGAAGTCCTAAACCACCAAGTCGACTAGCTGACAAATAAAGGAGCATAGAATGTCAGAAAAGAGCCTCAAGATCATAGGAAAACTCTTGTAATCTTCGTACAACCAAATACACGTTCGGTTAACGTTTCTTTTCTTTAATCGTTCATATATGAAACCGTATGTATTTTTACATTGACTATTGGTTGATACCTTTATATCGATTTCTTAATTTATCGTTGATTGTTGATTATGTTTATCAATTTATACTCGTTTACGTGCTTAAGTATGCAACCTATCATTCAACTGGGTCAAGTCCTACATATTTAATGCGCTGCAACTTCGGTGTTGTTTGGACATATGCTAAGATTCCGGGATAGCTCTCCATATTTACGATTTGTATATCTAGAATCATAGGATCACAAATATTGACCTATCTTTACCATTGGTTTAAGGTGTGGAAACTATAGGGGGGGTTGAATAGTTTTTACCGTTTTATAAATAAAACTTAGATTGTCGACTTATGTGAATTCAAGAGATATACACAAGTGTATATGATAGCAAAGCAATAAGTAAATAAGTAATCTACGAAGTATAAACAAGTAAGGATAGGAAAGATCAAACTGATGACACAATGATTTATAGTGGTTCGGCTACGAAGCTCCTCTTCGCCCTACTCCACTCCTCAAGTACCCAACTTGAGAGTTTTCTTCACTATGTCAACAAGCTCCCTTTAGGCGGAGAAAACCGTACACGTCGCTTACACTTTTTCCGGTACTAAGCTAAATACTGAGTTCTACTTTGAGATAGAACTAATCTAACACACTATGTATTTTGTGGCCTAAATACTAACCTATCATACACATATGATACACACAATACACAACACAAAAGATACAAGATAAATGATTATCACAACCGTGATGACACAACTAAACTAATAACACTTGAAGCTTCACGTCTTCGTTAGTATTCTTCACTAAAGAGTGAAATGAGTTGATCACTTGTAGTGGATTATGAAACAAGTATAATAAATCAAAGAATATGAAAATGATAAAATCTAGAGAGAAAAATATTTGTAAAGAGTTGTCTAAAATGAAGACTTAAGGTTGCTATTTATAGGCAACATTTGAAATTCAAAATCTGTCCCAACCAGTTGTCGTACGAATCCACCATAGCCTGGATCCGTCCTTTCGTTTTGCTGGATCCGTCGGGTGCAGCTGTGACAACTTTTGTCTTTTTATGATTAACCCTAAATCTTAAAAAAATATTATTTTTTACTTATAAATCTTGTTTATTAGATTCTTCTAGAAGTAAAATATTTCTTATCACTAATAAGGAAAGATCTTTTAGATTTGGAAAGATTTAAAAAGATTGTTTTCACTTATGGTTAATCATATTTTGTCTTACATGATTAGCATAACAAGCTTATATTTAATCATGTGTTTATTTAAATCATTTGATTAGAAAATGTTTATGCAAATGATAATATTTTTCTTTGATCATTAACTATGTTTAATAATGTCATATTCATACCTTAGGTGATTTATTGTCGTCAATAACCTTTTGACTAAATAACTTGTTTATTTAAACTTTTACGAAGTATAGGCATTATAATTGTATTATCCAAACATAAAATCATTAAAAAAAAATAAATCATTTTTTTACGCGAATATATTGTATAAATAATCTCCCATTTGATGATGACAAAACATAAACTCAAGTGAATTTAAAAGTTACAAACTAAGTAAATAGAGGGATGGGTTTAACATAAGATCCCTCTCCCTTGTTTCGTCGAAGCAAAAATGATTGTATAGGCGTTTCTTGCAAGTATTGTTTTGACGAATGCTAAGTGACTTGGTGACGAATGCAAAGTAAAAAAATAAAGACTATATTGCAAGTGCCTCCCCTTGGTGTATGCTTTCCCCTTGCTTGGGGCACCAAGGAATCGAGCTATGGATGCGTGCTACAAAACAAAGTTAGTAGACAAACAAATATATATGGAAACAATACAAGCACATATATCATAATTATTAATCAAGAATCACCACAACAATTTCAATAATGTTAAATCCATTATAAGGGAAAACATAAAATTTGGCTTTAAAGCCCAAAAGATAATAAAAATAAACTAGAAAAGAAAAGAACTAGAAATCTTAAATATTGGAGAAAGATCATGTCTCCCTATACTCTGAAGATTAAGTACAAACAACGAAAGTTGGATTTTAGGCGAAAAGTATGGCGGGTTAGATGAAGATCCAAGGTGGTGTTGGATGTAGGAGCAAATGTAATGAACAACTTCTTGTAGGCGTTGTAAGTTGATACAACTTGTTGTACAAAGTAGATAAGCGATGTGATGGTTGTTGGGACCAACAGATCAAATTCTTATGTAGAGAGGAATTCCTATTTTGTTGAATAAGATTCTTGGATGTATTTACAAACATGAGATGCATTTTTGCGTAATAGTGACCTAATTTCGCATTGAGAGTTACTACAACATTTACATATCATCAGATGGAAATATGCTTGTCTTGATTCTAAGACTTCGGGTGGAATGACATTTGGGTTAATTTGTTTTAAGAGATGTTCTTGGATGATTTTCCTTTTAATTATTGGTATGGGATCATTTAAGGAGATAGACATTTGAGTTATCTATCAATAAGGAAATGAGAGTTTGAGATTATAAGTGTGTGTCTTGTAAAGAGTATTAGGTGTATGCTTTGGTATGAAGGTTCTTGAATTATATGGAGGGTGTATTTTATCCTAAGGTTTAAGATCTTCACCTAGTATCATATAGCATGAATATAAGATAAAGTAAACCAAGTTATATATTAACAAAATTTGGATTTTGGTGCCAGGTTAGGTGACACACGGTTCTACCAAAAGGGGATGGATCTGCATTATGATGGATCCATGGATCCGTGATACCTGTAAATCGATCAGAACCTGTTTTTGTAGCCAAAATCCACAACAAATAGCATGTAATATATAATAGCAACCACAAATTACTAGATATAAGTTATCATGCATACAGTTCTCAAAATAATCATAGTTTCGCATGCAGTCAAGTCAAGCATACAACACAATAATACAACAACATTTCAGAATAACAATTCATGAATCCTAGAGATTAAACTACGCTTAGTTGGACAAATCCGTATTGTACCAATAACCAAGCAAGGGAGTGGATTGATTATAACTTTTGGCTGATGTTGGTGAGTTAAGAATTTTAGAGTTAACTTGTTCATCCTTATCTTTCGTTTTCTCATTTTTCCCGTTGATAGAATTCATCATTGGATAGTGAAGAACAAAGTGTAGTTGAGAGTGTGGATGAAATAGTTTTGGATGTTTAGAGATGGCGTATTTGTAGATACGAGTAATGAGTAAGCCATATAAGAGAGGACAATCAGCTTGATTTTTGACTCTTTTAATCTTGTGAGCGATTTAGCTGGCAAGATTGAATTTTTGACAGGTTTAGAAATTATAGAGCATGACCACAGAGCATGCATCTATGGATCTTTTGTGAGTTTCGGCACATATGACATTCTTATGAATAATGAGTTCCTAATCTTTGATATTTGGGAGAAGATTTTCATGGAGGATGATGCTTGGGTTGGAGTGATTCTGGTGAATGGAGGATATAGAGATGCTACTAATGAAATCCATGATGTTTGGAATGTTACTTTGATAGGGAATGTGCTTTTCATTTGAGGTGTTAAAAAGCTCAAGTGAGCACTCTTTTGAGAAGACACAAGTTCCTTTGAAGGGAATTTGTAGAACTTCACCAAATTTCTCAAGTGTCATGACAAAGCTTTTATTTCTTATAGTGAAACCAACTAAGAGAGACATGTCATTCACATTACGAATGAGTTAGAATTTGCAATAGAATTCTAATTAAAACGTGGACATATATGATCATTCAAGGTGAGAAGACAATGGAAATTAATAGATTTGAAGTGTTTGACAATGTCGTTAGTGAAGACAAAAGATGATTCGACATGTCTTCCTTCATGAATAAGACACATTCAGAGGGCTTTGAAGGAGCTTTTGGCTTCTTTAGGTGTGGACTTTAGATGATGTATTTTCGGTATGTATGTTTTGGTTCTTTTGAGGTCGGGTTTCATCATTCCAAGCATAGTTGAACCTACTAATTTTTAAATATAATTAGCATCTTATTTAGTAAAATATGTAGGTATGTGTGTTGATACTCATAGTATATATGATTTATATACATGATTTATCCTTTCACATAACTCTTTTTGCTTTATCTCTAAAACAAATAAATCAAGATAGCACATTAGTTGTAAATCTTAAAAGATAAAAAAATCATTTTTAATTTATATTAACATAAGGGAATAAGTTTTTCTAGCAGGTGATCTAGTATAATGTTCTACTTCTCTTGGTAAAGACTCGGACAGTGGACTACTAGTATATAAAGAGTCGTTAAGCAGTAAGTGGGTAAAGTCTCGATGAGCTAGGGTTTAATAAGATCACCATTATTAATCTACTAAGATAGATTATAATCAACAAAGAGGATGCTTTATGCGGATGCGTTTAATTATGACAGAATTAGCGTGTCTAGGTTTTAGGAAGAAGTACCGCCTAAATATAGGAATGATATGCCGCCTCGAGATAAGAACTCATTGCACTAAATAAACAAACCTGTGTTATATCGGATTATTCATGGTTGATATGTTTTCCTCACATTAGTTCTTGACCACTCCTCTATCGTTTATTCATCTTTTTGTGTGTGTTTATTACTTTACTCATCATCAAAACCCTAGGTTAGATAACCCAAACTCATGCCAGTCTCTCATACTGAACCCCCCTTAAACCTTAGAACTAGGACTAATTTAACTTAGATTAGATTTAACATAGACAACTAAAATACTGATAGACCTAGGAATTAACGCTCTCGCTCTTAGTGATCGACACCCTACTTACCAACAAAGCTACATCTGATCGGGTACACTACCTGTTAAAGTGTTTTTTAGGTATAGTCGGCATAAAAAATAGCAAAACTTGATACATAAATTACCTACTCACAATGACACGTCACTTGTCATCTAAAAGTTGTATTTTATGTTTACCGAAAGATGGGCAGATTCCAGGAATATATGTTGTTTTCCAAGCAAAAGCTTACTTGTGTCTTTTAAGAACAGAGATGAGTTTATTTTTGTTTTGTTCGGAAAGCTGAGATGATATGGTCACAGGAAGAAAAGCGGGTTCTTCTAAGAATACATATTCTAGATGTTTAGGAGGAAGTTTGAGTTCAAGATCCAAAGGGGAGGTTCTTCAAGAGGTGTCTTGTTTTGATAATCGGTTTTAAAGGTGTTTTTTTAATTGTCGGTTCTTCTTTATCAGAATCTGATTCAGATTTTTCTTCGATAGTCATTGCCATAAGTTCGTCGAATTCAGCAAAGAGTTTTTCTTCGAGAATAGTTCCCTCGATGGAATAAAGGATCGAGCTTCCTTCATCGAGAAGAGCATTGAAATCTTCTTCTAAGATTTCATCAATGACGTCAATGCTAAAACATTTATCATCGTTAGAATATGAGTGTTTAATCACAGAATCGATTGAGAAGGTCATTCATTTTGTTCCAACTCCAAGATTGAGTTGTTTTTGTTTTACTCAAATTACTGCATCAACAGTATGGAGAAAAGGTCTTCATAAGATAAGAGGAACTTTACTGTCTTCTTCCATTTCGAGAATAACGAAATTCAATAGGAAGGTGAATTTACCAACTTCGACGAGCATATTTTCGACTATTTAAATAGGGTATTGGAATGATCGGTCGACTAATCTTACGCTCATTTTTGTTGGTTTGAGAGTTTCGAGAGATAATTTTGCGTATAGAGAATATAGCATAAGATTAATGCTAGCACCAAGGTCGGCTAAAGCATTACATGAGAAAGTTTTGCTGAAGGTACATGGAATAGAAAACTTCCGAGGTCTCCAAGTTTTGGTGGAACTTTGTTTTCGATCATAGCGGAACTTTCATCGCTAAGGAAGGCAGATGAGATTTGTTCGAGCTTGTGTTTGTTGCTAACAAGTTCTTTGAGAAATTTACCATAATTCGGCATTCCTGCTAAAACATCGACAAGAGGTACATTGATTCGAACGGCTCGAATCATATCGATGAATTTTCCATATTGAGCTTCCATTTTCTCTTTTCGAAGGCGTTGAGGATATGGTATTTTTGGTTTATAAGGCTTGGGTGTTGGAATTTCTTTGACTGGTTTTAGAGTTTGAGTTTTGGGTTGAGGTGTAGATGCTTCATCTTCATCATCACTATAGAAATTGACAGGTATTTCAGAGTTATTTTAAACATTGTTTGGGTTGGTGGGTGGATCATAGGATTTACCACTCTGTGTAAATACGACATTCACATGCTCGTTTCGAGCTTGTGGTTGTTGGTGTGGTTTAGATGAGCTACCTTTTAGATTTGGTTGAGTGTTACTAGGAAGAGATCCAAAAGGTCGAGCAGATTACTTGTCAGTAAATCTGTCAAACTTTGCTTCTAAATTTTAGATTGAGGCTTGATGGTTTTTAGTAGTTGTTTCGAGTTTGATTTTGAGGTCCATAAATGTATCTTTGACAAAAAGAGTTGGTTGATTGTTGAGATTTTATGAATTCGCTTAATTATCTTTGGATATCGGGCTTATCATCAGAATTAGATCGATAGTAGTCTCGGTTGTAATTGCTTTTTCCTCTTTAATGCCAATTATTACGATTTGAGTTACGGTTGCGGTAATCATTGTAAAAACATGTACGATGAAAGGTTTGCATGGATTTTGCTTCTTCTTCGCGAGACATGGGTATGTCATCATCGTTACAATCAGGGGTCAAGTGATTTGAACGAGATTGGATTTATTTGTACTGAGCGTCCATTTTCATGGTCATGGTGATGTGTTTCAAAAGCTTTAAATTTATAATGACTGAAAATACCAATTTTATTATAGGGAAACACACGGGTAAAAGTATAACCCACGTATGTAGTATAATCTTCTTTTAGGTAAGACCAGGTCGTCCACAGGGATTTCAGTAGTGTTCAAATAATCAGAAGAAAAATAGACTTAAACAATTTTCAAAAATAACTTTTGTTTTACCCAGTGATAATAAGGATAACTACTCGGATAGTTGAAAATAATTTATAAGTAGTGGTAATTATTTAGACCTCCAAGATGGAACTTTTAACTTATAAAAAGGATTTCTTATCAGAAAACATTTTCACAAATTAACTTAATTAACTTAAGATTTATATTCAGTTGACTAAACCAAATGTGTCACTCAAATGATCCAGTTACTTATTATATCAAAGCTTGTTTTGCTTATCAATTTATGAAAGTAGATTTCTCGACACAGACGATAAAGATCAGAGACAAATCTTCAAAACCATATAGATCATAACGGGTCTTTCGACCTATACCGATATGATTATATAATCTAAGTTGATAAGCAAAACCGACAAGATAAGACATAATAGGGTTGCAACATAAGCTTGAGATTAATGAGATCGCGATTATACCAAATACTTATTCATTATCATAACTTCACCGAGTATTCATGAGAGAATTAGCCTCTCATGGCTATATAGTTCATAACATAACTTGATTCAACAAGAAACTTCATTATTTCAATAAACTAAGATGATATTCTTATTCTTTCTTGGTTGTTTGATCTTGAATCTTTAAAAGGTTTGGTGTTTATGGCTTAGGAAAAGGTTGGAAAGGTTTAGAACATCATAAGGGAAAAGGGATTGTGTGTGGGATGAGAGAAGTGTGTAAGAATGAGTTGATGAAATATGTGAGAATTTCGGCTCTAATTATAGGCTGATTTTCGGGTAGAAGTGCGGCGCACAAAATAATTTGTGCGGCGCACTTGGTGTGTTAATGCGATAGTATTTGCTGACTTCATTTAACTTTCGTAGCCAGATGGGAAGTGCGGCACACAATATTTTAAGTGCGGCATACTTAGGGAGTTAATGCACTATTTTGACCAGGCTTTTAATTCTTTTGACTTTGAGGAGAAGTGCGGCGCACATGAGGTAAGTGCGGCGCACATTTGCACTTTTCAACTTGAGACTTTATATTTTCTTGTATCTTGTTTTCCGAAGTGTATAAGTACTTGATCTTTGTTTTATTTGAGCTCGGGATGTCTTCAAGTGAACCTGCAAGTATTTCATGCTATTAAGTATAGAAAGTTCACGAGAAATGATAAAATATGTATAAATAACGCCACCGAAAACATGTATAATTTGGGCATTATCAAATCCCTCCACACTTAGCTATTGCTTGCCCTCAAGCAATCAAAGCGAGAAAATAAGATCATTTATCGTGACGTGAAGACAATTTGTATTTTTTGCAAGAGTTTGCTTATTGATTAACTTTTCAGGCATAGACACATAACATAGCACCTCACATAGGGAATGTGTTTGATTTATAGAATTCACCCAAGTCACTCAGATAGGGTTTATATTTTTGTGAAGACACTCAATTTGCACAGACATAATCTAGACAGCTACTATATGCTTGTACTTGACACATAAACATGACCGAAAGGCGGAACTTGATACTGATGAGGGATAATAGCATATACCAATCTTCATGTGCTGGAACTTAAGCCTTTATTTCTATGAACTGCTATATGAAAAATTATATAGTATATTTGGGGATGATAAAACTAAAGCTTGGCACATAGACTTCTTCTTTCAACTTGACTTCTTCAATTAGGTATTTCAGCAACTTAGCACTAAAGGGAGTACTTGCAAGAACAGGAACTTACGGGATTAATTTTACCTCGTAACATATGATTAATCCAGGTTCGGGATATTATGAATCACAGCGTCTCCTTCTCCTGATGACACTACAACCAGATTACGAGCACTCAAAGGAGAAGGTCTCAACGAAAATCGCGCTCAGAGCTTCTCAGAAGAATTCTTACAACACAGTTGAGCAAGAAGAATCCTACTCCTCACACTTATTAGCGTTAACATTCATTCTTATCACCGCAACACAATAACACAAAAACCTAAAATCTCTCAGCTCACAAGTAGTATACGTCAGCAAATTACAAATCCATATTCACGTCACGTACAACCAAATTCTTCGCGATCAATCACGAGCGCGCTTCAGACAGTTCTGGCACACCTACTGATCGCGAGCTGCGCATGCCTGCACATCAGACAGGAACTTCTCACACACATTCCAGCTCTCAGCAACACACCGTAGTGCAAAACAATGGTTCGAGCATACAGCACAATGAGTAGACATCTTTTTACTTCTCCTCCAGGTCTCACAACATCGTCCCTAACAAGCGGAGCGCGAGACATTCTCACTACTAGTATAACTATTCGATAGATAAAACATATATCAGCTTCACCACTCAGAGAGATAGCACATACGACAAGAACAGCGACGGACTTGCAACAGACAGTGAAGATTCACTATGCTACCCATCTAGGCATGGTAGGAATTTAGAGTCTTATCTCGTGACTGTCAATCCGGTTAGATTTGCCTTACTAAGAGCATTTTTTATTTTAAGAAAGCATAATTTTAAGATTTTTGTTAAAATAGCAGTTGGAAAATTTTTGGCAGGGCAAACATGGAGGGATATGATTAATTTTCCTATTTGGCTCCCCTCCACACTTAAGTTGAACATTGCCCCAAATGTGATAACTGATAAACTAGAGAATAGGGAAAATTAAGGGAAAACGGAACTTCTCGTGGCATAGAGATATATAGTCGCGAGAGAGTTGTCCTTGAATTTACTTCATAAGTTTCCAAATTTGACTTATATTAACTGCATAAAAGTAAACACACAAAAGCACACAAAAAAATTAGGTTTTTTTAGAGAAAATAAATAAAGGATACGAGTGGAGTTGTATGGAGGAGGGACTCCTCCACACTTAAGTGAAGCACGGGTTGCCTCTCGAGAAGCGCTTAATTTTTAAGAGAGTCGTTAGCTAGACTATTGCTTCTGGAGTCCATTCTTTGGGAAAAAAAGGAGTAACTGCTTCCCTTTGGTCATTATATTCTTCTTCTTCATGATATAGTTTGAGTCGATGGCCGTTAACAATAAATGTTTTTCCATCTTTTCCATATAGTTTAACATATCCGGATGGATATTGATGTTTCACTACGTATGGTCCTAGCCAGTAAGATCTGAGTTTTGGTTGTTTGAATTTATACTTTGAGTGAAAAAGTAGAACCTTGTTTTGATGTTTGAATTCTTTTCTCATTCTTAGTTTTCTATCGTGCCAAACTTGGGTTCTTGCCTTGTACAACCGAGAGTTTTCATAGGCTTGGTGTCGAAGTTCGTCTAATTCGTGTAACTGAAATATTCATTTTTCACCAGCAGCAGTGAGATCAGGATTACAATTCTTTAGGGCTCAGTATGCACGGTGTTCAATTTCAAATGGCAGGTGGCAGTTCTTTCCATATATGAGTTTGTATGGTGTCGTACCAGTTGGTGTTTTGTAAGCAGTGCGAAAAGCCCACAGAGCGTCATCAAGTTTTTTTGACCAAATAGAAGGATTGTCTTTAACAGTCTTTTCAAGAATTCTTTTAAGGGCTCTGTTTGTGTTTTCAACTTGACCATTGTTTGAGGGTGGTATAATGTAGAGAAACAGTGACTAACACCATATCTCTTCATAGTCTTTTCCATTATCTTGTTACAGAAATGAGTACCTTGGTCGCTTATTAGAGCTTTGGGCATTCTGAGACAGCAGAATACTTTCTTCAAGAAAGTGATAACCACTCGGGCGTCATTGGTTGGTAAAGCTTGAGCTTCGACCCATTTAGATACGTAATCGACAGCGACAAGAATGTATTCAAACTTATATGATTTTGGGAATGGTCCCATAAAGTCAATACCCCATACATCAAAATTTTCATATACTTGAATGTTAGTTAAGGGCATCTCATCACGTTTTGAAATATTTCCTGTCTTTTGGCATGTTTCGCAAATGCAAACTAGAGTATGAGCTTCTTTGATTATGGTTGGCCAGTAAAAACCTGAATCTAGGGCCTTTTTGGCGGTTACGTTCGGTCTATAATGTCAACCGGTAGGTCTGTGGTGACATTGATCTAAAATGGTACGAGTTTCTGGTCTATAGACACATCATCTAATCATAAAATCATAACATACTTTGAAAGGACAGGTTCTTCCCAAAAGTAGTGTTTGAGGTCAGAGAAGAACTTGTTCTTTTGTTGGTACATCATCCTTTTTGGTATAATATCACCCACCAAATAGTTTGCAAAATCTGCAAACCATGGTTCATCTCTGGTGTTAATTTCCATAAGGGTTTCCCTAGGAAAGTTATCGTCAACTTCACTATCATCACTTGTCTCGTTATTGTCAATCCGAGATAAGTGGTCGGCAGCAACATTTTTTGTACCTTTTTTATCTTTGATTTCTATATAGAATTCTTGTAGGAGTAGAATCCATCGAATAAGACGGGGTTTTGCGTTTTGTTTTTTAAACAGATATTTAAGAGTTAAGTGATCAGTGTGAACAATAGTTTTTGATAGTATATAATAGGATCTAAATTTTTTGAATGCAAAAACTACAGCCATAAGTTCTTTCCCGGTTATGGTGTATTTTTTTTGAGTTAGGTTGAGAGTATTGCTTGCAAAATAGATTGGGTGAAAGTTTTTATCATTTGACTTAAGACAGCTCCAACTGCGAAATCACTTGCATCACAAATAAGTTCAAATGGAAGATTCCAGTTTGGGCTTACGATCACAGGAGCACATGTGAGTCTCTCTTTTAATAAATCGAATGATTTTTGACATTCATCATTGAATTCAAACGAAGTATCTTTTTCAAGCAGCTTAGTTAGAGGTCGGGCAATTTTTGAGAAATCTTTTATGAATCGTCGGTAAAAATCGGCATGTCCAAAAAAGCTTGTAACATCTTTGATATTGATAGGGGGTGGAAGTTTTGAGATTACATCGATCTTTGCTTTGTCGACTTCAAGTCCTGCACCAGACACCTTGTGTCCAAGCACAATTCCTTCTTTGACCATGAAGTGACATATTTCTGAATTAAGGACAAGATGAGCATCATTGCAACGTTGGAGCATTTTATTGATGTTGTTTAGGTGACAATCAAAAGAGTTTCTAAAGACGGAGAAGTCGTACATGAATACTTCGACTGATTCTTCAATCATATCATAAAAGATTACCAACATGCACCTTTGGAATGTAGCTGGAACATTACATAATCCGAAAGGCATTCGCCTATAAGCATATGTACGTAAGGGACATGTGAACGTTGTTTTTTCTTGGTCCATAAGATCGATAGGGATTTTGAAATATCCAGAAAAACCATCGAGGAAACAGAAATATTTATTTCCTATAAATCTTTCCAACATTTGATACATAAATGGCAAAGGGAAATGATCTTTTGCGGTTGCTTCATTGAGTTTACGATAGTCGATGCATACTCGCCAACTCGTAACGGTTCTTGTTGGGACAAGTTCATTATTTTCATTTATGACTACTGTAATACCGCCTTTCTTTGGTATATAGTGAATAGGACTAACCCAAGGACTATCGGCAATTGGATAAATAATACCAGAATCCAAGAGTTTCACTATTTCTTTCTTAACAACTTCTTGCATGTTTGGATTTAACCTTTTTTGTTTTTGGATAACTGGCTTTTTATCATCTAGAAGTTGTATCTTGTATTTACAGAATGATGGGCAGATACCAGGAATGTCTATTGTTTTCCAGGAAAATGCTTCTTTATGTTTTTTAAAGACATATACAAGTTTGCTTTTGTTTTGAGCAGAGAGTTGAAATGATATGATTACAGGAAGAAAAGAGGGTTCTTCCAAAAATACATATTCCAAGTTATCAGGAAGAGGTTTGAGTTCGAGATTCGTAGGAGGTTCTTCGAGAGATGTCTTGATTTTATAATCTGTGTTGATGGTGATTTTTTCAAATTCCGATTCTTCTTCATCGGACTCAGAGACATAGTTTTCATTTGCAGCCATTGCTATGAATTTATCGAATTCAAAAAAGATTTCTTCTTCGAGAATGGTTCCTTCGATGGAATGGAGGATTTTGCTTCCTTCGTCTAGAAGAGCATCGAAATCTTCTTCTAAGATTTCATCGATAACATCTATACTGAAACATGTATCATCGTTTTAATAAGAGTGTTTAATGGAAGAGTCGGTATTAAAGATCATTCATTCAGTCCCAACTCCAAAATTAAGTTGTTTATGTTTAACTCGAATTACTGCATCAGCGGTGTGAAGAAAAGGTCTTCCTAAGATAAGGGGAACTTTACTGTCTTCTTCCATTTCTAGAATAATGAAATCAGCGGGGAAGATGAATTTACCAACTTCAACGAGCATATTTTCAGCTATTCCAACAGGGTATTGGAATGATCAATCGGCTAATCTTACGCTCATTTTGGTAGGTTTGAGAGTTTCGAGAGATAGTTTTGCATATAAGAAATACGGCATAAGGTTAATGCTAGCACCAAGGTCGGATAAAGCATTATAAGAGAAAGTTGTATTGAAGTTTCACGGAATAAGGAAACTTACAGGGTCTCCAAGTTTAGGTGGAACTTTGTTTTTAATAATGGCGGGACTTTCATCGCTCATGAAAGCGGCTAAAATTTGTCTGATCTTATGTTTTGTTGCTTATGAGTTATTTGAGAAATTTTCCATAGTTAGGCATTCCGGCTAAGACGTCAACAATAGGTACGTTGATTCGTACGACACAGACCATGTAGAGGAATTTTCCGTATTGGGCTTCCATTTTTTCTTTTCTGAGGCGTTGAGGATATGGGATTTTTGGTTTGTATGGTTTGGGTAACAATGTTTCTTTGACTGGTTTTGGATCTTTAAGTTTAGGTTGAGGTGTAGGTTCATCGTCTTCATCATCACTATCAAAGTTGATAGGGGTTTTAGAATTGTTTTGTTGATCATTTGGGTTAACTAGTGGGTCATATGATTTACCACTTCTTGTGAATACGGCATTCACATGCTCATTACAGGATTGCGGAGGTTGATAGGCTTGGAGTTGTTTCCTCATGGGTTTGGTTGAGTGTTGCTTGGAAGAGATCCAGAAGGTCGACCAGATTGCATGTCAGCGAGTCTTTCGAACTTAGTTTCAAGGTTTTGGATTAAAGTTTGATGATTTTTTGCTACTGTTTTGAGTTGAGTTCTGAGGTCCATGAATATATCTTTGACAAAAGCGTTGGTTGATTGCTGAGATTTCATGAAATTTTTTAATTGTCTTTGAAGATCATAGGATTTATCATCGGTGTTGGATTGGTAGTTATCCCGGTTGTAATTATTTCGTTCGTTTACACGCCAATTATCGCAATTCGAGTCTCGGTCACGGTAATCATTGTAAAAACGAGTCTTACGGAAAGTTTGCATGAATTTAGCTTCTTCTCCACGAGACATAGGCATGTCATCTTTGTCAAGATCGGGTGTTGGTTGTTTTGCACGAGATTGAAGTTCTTTATAGTGAGCATCAATTTTTATGGTCATGACATCCATTCGGGCCATAATTTTATCAGTGACGGAATTACTGCTACCTTTAGCGGCGAAAGCAACGGTTTTCTTAAGAGATGATTTGGTTTTTTGATTTTTAGCCCAGTCGAGCTTGAGTAGGACTTTATCTTCGAGAAGCTGATAAGCTTGATTTGGTGTTTTATAGAGGAAAATACCACCGACTGCGGCATTTAGAACTTCTTGGGTTATTTCGTTGAGACCATGGTAAAAGATTTTGATAATATTGCCTTTAGACAGATTATGACCATGGCAGTTTCAGAGCATTTCTTTCATACGAAGCCAAGCATCGGTTAGAGATTCGTTTTCATGTTGGGAAAAGGCACGGATTTCTCCGAGGAGTCGTTCAAAAAGAGCTGGGGGAAAGAATCGGCTAATGAAAGCAGTTTGAAGTTCATCCCATGTTTTAATAGTTCCTTCATTGAGTTTGTCCAGCCACGTTTTTTCTTTTCCAGCGAGTGATAGGGGAAACATCATTAGGCGGACAGCTTCATTTTTGGTGTCTCTTTATTTAAAAATATCACAAATTCCAAGGAATTTGTGAATGTGTTTATGAGGATCGGTTTTAGTTCTACCATCAAATTGGTTTCCTTTGACGAGAGTCAAGTGGTTACCTTTAATGGCAAATTCATTTGCGGTTTTAGGAATAGTGATTGCGGAACCGGGAGTCGAAGCGACGACATGGTTGACAGCCCGCATGGGTTCATCATCCATTGGATAGAGGTTTTGAAGGATAACGAGAAAGTGACGGGAGTAATTTATTTCGAGAATTGGCGGATAGACAACTCTCGGGTGTTGAGGTGGGTTGTTTCTTTGATCGAATGGAACTCTTCTGTTTTGTCGACAAAGTCTTCGATTCAGAGTACGTTCAGGTTCAGGTTCAGGTAATGGTTCAACAAGTTCAGAATTGGAAGCACGTGTATGCATCCAAAGGAAAATTTGTTTGGGTTAGTTTTCCAGAAAACTATACGGCGATTTTTTTTGAAAAAGAGAAGGAGTTAAAATAATTTTCTAGAGTTGACTACAAAACAGCTTAAAAATCCCCGGCAATGGAGCAAAAAACTTTGATGTGTTTCAAAAGCTTTAAATTTATAATGACTAAAAATACCAATTTTATTATAGGGAAACACACGGGTAAAAATATAACCCACGTATGTAGTATAATCTTTTTTTTAAGTAAGACCAGGTCGTCCATAGGGATTTGAGTAGTGTTCAAATAATCAGAAGAAAAATAGACTTTAACAATTTTAAAAATAACTTTTGTTTTACCCAGTGATAATAAGGATGACTACTCGGATAGTTGATAATAATTTATAAGTAGTGGTAATGATTTAGACCTCCAAGATGGAACTTTTAACTTATAAAAAGGATTTCTCATCAGAAAACTTTTTCACAAATTAACTTAATTAAGGTAAGACTTATATTCAGTTGTCTAAACCAAATGTGTCACTCAAATGATCCAGTTACTTATTATATCAAAGCTTGTTTTGTTTATCAATTTACAAAAGTGGATTTCTTGACACAAACGATAAAGACCATAGACAAATCTTCAAAACCATATAGATCATAACGGGTCTTTCGACTTATACCGATATGATTATATAAGACATAATAGGGTTGCAACATAAGTTTGAGATTAATGAGATTACGATCATACTAAACACTTATTCATTATCATAACTTCATCGAGTAGTCATGAGAGAATTAGCCTCTCATGGCTATATAGTTCATAACATAACTTAATTCAACAAGAAACTTCATTATTTCAATAAACTAAGATGATATTCTTCTTCGTTCTTGGTTGTTTGATCTTGAATCTTCAAAAGGTTGGGTGTTTATGGCTTAGGAAAAGGTTGGGAAGGTTTAGAACATCATAAGCAAAAAGGGATTGTGTATGGGATGAGAGAAGTGTGTAAGAATGAGTTGATGAAATGTGTGAGAATTTGGCTCTATTTATAGACTGATTTTTGGGTAGAAGTGCGACGCACATGGTGTGTTAATGCGATAGTATTTATTAACTTCATTTAATTTTCTTAGCCATATGGGAAGTGCGGCGCACAATCTTTTAAGTGTGGCGTACATAGGGAGTTAATGCACTATTTTAACCAGGCTTTTAATTCTTTTGACTTTGAGGAGAAGTGCGGCGCACATGGGGTAAGTGTGGCGCACATTTGCACTTTTTAGCTTGAGACTTTATCTTTTCTTGTATCTTGCTTTCCAAAGTGTATAAGTACTTGATCTTTGTTTTATTTGAGCTCGGGATGTCTTCAAGTGAACCTGCAAGTATTTCATGCTATTAAGTATCGAAAGTTTACGAGAATGATAAAATATGTATAAATAACGCCACCGAAAACATGCATAATTTAGGCGTTATCAAATCCCTCCACACTTAGCTATTGCTTGCCCTCAAGCAATCAAAGCGAGAAAATAAGATCATTTATCGTGACGTGGAGAAAATTCATATTTTTAGCAAGTGTTTGCATATTGATTAACTTTTTAGGCATAGACATATAACACAACTTTTTCAAATAAGATATGATTTATGATGAATGCAATAATAAAGAAGAATGACTACTTGGATAGTTTCATATAATTCCTAAGCAAGGGTAAGTATTACGATCTTCGATTTTAGGACTTAACTTATAAAAAGGTTTTCTCATCAAAAAACGTTTTCACAAATTAACTTGTTTTAACTTAAGACTTATATTAGTTAATTTAATCAGATGCGTCACGTAAATAATCAAGTTTCTGGTATATCAAATCTATTTAGTTTTTCAAATAATGTAAGCGAATATCTCCAACCAAACGATAAAGATCATAGATAAATCTTTAAAACTATATAGTACATAACAGACCTTTCGACCTATACCGTTATGCGTATAAGATCAAAGTTGATGAACAAAGTTGATAAGATAAGACACGATAGGATTTCAACATAAGCTCAAGATTAACAAGATCGCAATAATACCAAATGCTTATTTATTATATTAACATCACCGAGTAGTCATAAGAGGTTTATCCTCTCGCGGCTACGGAGTTCATAATGACAAAGTTAAATAGATAGATAAGAAACATACAAGATTCAAATAGGAATGGATTAAAATACCACCCGTTACAAGTATCGAATCTTACAAAACCGTATTAAACTTAAATGCTATAAACCGTCTTCGTCTTCGCCAGAATTTCGTGGTTAAAATTCTGGGATTGATGAAGAGATTTAAGAGAGATTTGTTTTTGAAGTGTGTTTTAAAATGATAGAAAGTCCTCTCTATTTATCGCTCGTCGTGGCAAGAAGTGCGGCACACAAAGATATAAGATGCGCGAAGTCGGCCTAGGTAGTAATCTACATTAATGAATAGAACAATTACAGTGCATTTCCAGAAAAACCGTCGCAAAATCTTTGAGTATTAACTAGACTTCATTTATTTTGTTGATAAGTACGGCGCACAAAGATATAAGTGTCAAACATTTCTTCATAATTTTGGACTTTATTATTTCTTTTCTTCTAACTTTGCTTCCAAAGGGTATAAACACTTGTTTTTCGAACATTTTGGCACGGATAGTTGTAACACCCCAAAATATGTCACAGCGAAATGGTAACCGGAGGTATTACTTCATAATACATTCTCATACGATATAAGAGAAACGACCTAATGGGTCCGTTTTGAAAAGTAATCTCGTTGATGTTGATTGAAATAAATAATTTTATTAACATTTGTCACAATAATTGCAGTCAAAATAAAGAGACTTAAATTAGTATAACGAGGAATGATAGTTTGTATGCATAAAGAAATCCATGAATGTATTCTTGAAAAGTTTGGACTCCAATGCACATCAAGAACGTCATGCAGCTTATTCACTTGAGAAATACATACTAAAAATGTCAACATAAAGTTGGTGAATTCATAGGTTTATGTATGTATAAATGTGGGACCGCAAGAGTTCAATGTGTGAAATAATGTAACACATACAAAATCACAAAATGTAATTACGATTGCACTAATCTCATGACATTGAACCTACAACAATGTATGTGTGCAAATTCATGCTAATAATGTACCCGTGTAGATGTTCAACCCGCAACATCCAAATTCTGATATGGTATACGTCCGTTAGTTCGGTTGTCCAAAACTAGCAAGCATGACTTACCTGAACGGGGATGTCAATCCCAAATAGATCTAATTTAAACCACCACGCGCATACATAAAAAATTAAAAATCATGATACTGGGCATAGTAGGTTATCGCTACTTAGGCAACTCGTAATATGTTTAAAAGAGTACTTGCGTCTAAATGTAAAACAAGGCATGTATCTCACCCCGAGATTTGTAAAGTGTTGATAAACAAGTAAAGTGGGGCTATGAACTCACCTTAAGTGATGGAAGTGATTTTTGAAAAATCAACAAGGAATGTCGTCGCAAAGGGCCGGTATGCAACCTATTTAATTATAGGTCGATTTAGAATAACGCATGTAAATATAAAACAATTCACAATATATATCTTGTTTATATCACCAACCTAATAGTATGGTCATAGCTTATAAATAAAAAAATGATTTTTGTCTAAGTTATAACACTCAATTTTTATTATCTTTACAACGACAATATATATAGTCTAGTTAATTTATAAAATAATATTTATAAAGTTTAAAACGTGTATAAATATTATATAAGTGATGCTATATTATTTTCTAAGGTTTTTATAGTCCAAACGGATCCGAAAACGTCCGAAACCTCAAATTACTATTCCTAACAGCATTCTTAGCTTGGAAATAGTGTGCATGAATTTTATGTCATTGTTCGAAAAATAGTCCAAGTTTGATTAAGAATAACTCTTCTGTTTTACACTTTCTGGCTTCAAAACAAGCATTGCTTTACTGAAAAATCTTTCCGAGCAAGTTTCTAGTTTTATACTTAAGCCGGTTCGGACCCGAAAGGGGTCAAAATTACGAAAACCAATTCTGCCAGATTATATAGAAAAACTGCATTTGCCGGTATTGTTTGAAATCTTGTTTTGACCATAACTTTTTTGTTTTACATCCATTTTCCGAGTTCTTTATATGCCCAGAATCGTATTGAAACGTACTAACATGTTTTATGGTTTTAACTTGTCAAAAATTCTCTATCCTACTGTTTAATAAGGGTGTATTTATACACTTTTTGTCTATAACTTTTACTCCATTTTTACACAACAAAACCACTAATCTAACCACTTCAACCTCTTCCACAATTAACACATCCAAACTAACCTAATCTCATTCAACGCTTCACATTATAATGAAATAACATATAAAACCAAATAAGCTTAATTATAAATAATAAACTTGACAACACGTTTAATAATCATAAGTAAGTATTGTTCTTGATTTCTTTGCAAATATTTATAAAAGTTTACTAGTTGGTGATATAACTTTATAATCAAGATGTTTATGTGCCAAAATAAATAATGTAAGTATAGAAACATGAATAATCAAAATCAAAATGTTTTTAAATCACAAGAGTAAGTAAAGTATGCTTACAAAGTTTATGATCACAAATAAAATTTAGGCTTTGATTTTTAACCCAAGAACTTAATAAAAACCCCAACTTGAATAATGAAACCCTAACTTAAATCTTGAAACCTAAGCTTGAAATTGGAACACCTTAGATATTAACCTTGAACACCCTAGATTGGTTGATATATCAAGAAATGGAAAATATGGAATTGTTTATGGCTTATTTTTGAGCCGTGGGTTGTGTTGAAAGAAAAATGAGAGTTTTGTGATTTTGCTAGTTATCTAATGATAAGTAAAATATGAAGTAAGAACTAGTTGTATGCATTACCTTTTATATGAAAAATATCTAGGGAACACAACTCAAATCATCCATGAAATTTAGGAGGGGGCGTGGGTTTGTAAGACATTTGGTAAGAAAAAGATAGGAGGTTGGCTAGTGTAAGGATTTGTGTAAGAAAGCTAGTAGAAGTTGGTAAGTACTTTAACTAGTTAGTATTATCTAGTGTAGTGAAATTTTAGTATTATTTTGTGTGTGATGATACATAAGGTCGGTCCAAATAGGTAGAAATGGGGGAGGGAAATGTTTAATTTTTGAAGTTAATAAATATGAGGGTCTTGGTACAGGTTTATAGTTTAGCAATGCATGCATGAAATGCGTAAACAGCGAAACGTAAACGTTTTTACTTAAAAATAAAAAAATTAAAATTATGAAAAGTTAATAAATTAATCTACGTAATAATTATATAACACTTAATATTGATGTAAACTAATTTTGTTTATATCCGATTACGTATTGTTAACTTTTGGTTTACGAGATTTTACTTATCGGTTGAAATTAAAAGTAAACACGTAAAAGTTTAAAGTAAATAGTTTGAGTTTATTGACGTAAAATGACCTGAAATTATGGGTTGTCATAGTCTTCCTCCGTTAAAAGAGATTTGTCCCCAAAGCTCATGTCTTGGTATTTGACGAAGGTGCGGGGTTGGCAAAAAGGTGTGGATACTTCTTCTGAAATTGATCCTCGCGTTCCCACGTAAACTCTAGGCCTCTCTTAGAGTTCCATTGAACCTTGATAATAGGAATGCAGCTTTGCTTCAACCGCTTGACTTGTCTATAATTTCCACGGGTTCTGCTACGAAATGTAACTTGTCATCAATATGGATCTCGTCTAATAAAATTATGAGCGATTCATCGGATAAACACTTCTTCAAATTAGATACGTAAAACGTGCTATGAACTCTTCTTAATTGTTAAGGAAGTTCGAGTCTATAAGCAATGGTTCCTACTTTCGATAACACCTTGAAAGGTCCAATATACATCGGGTTCAACTTCTCACGTTTGCCAAAATGGATAACCCCTTTCCAAGGTGAAACCTTTAACATGACTTTGTCTCCCACTTGAAATTCTAGAGGCTTATGCCTCACATCAGTGTATCTCTTCTGACGATCACATGCAGCTTGAATTTTGCTTTTGATTTGTACGATCTTCTCGGTAGTTTCATGAACGATTTTTAGGCCAGTGAGCTGAACATCTCTGACCTCGGCCTAGAAAACAGGTGATCGACACTTGCGACCATAGAGTGCTTCAAATGGTGCAGCCTTGATGCCAGTATAATAATTGTTGTTGTGAGAGAACTCTACTAGCGTTAAATGCTTATCCCAACCATTTCCAAAATTTATTACACAGGCGCGCAACATGTCTTCAAGAGTTTGAATGGTTCTTTCGCTTTGACCATTGGTCTGTGGATGGTAAGCCGTACTCATATCTAAACGAGTACCCAAAGCTTTCTGAAGCGACTACCAGAAATGCGATGAAAATCTGCCATCTTGGTCAGAAATGGTAGAGACCGGCACTCCATGCCTTGAGACCACTTCTTTCAACTAAAGTCTCGTCAATCTCTCCATCGAATCAGTTTTCTTTTATTGGCAATAAGTGAGCAGACTTGGTACGATGATCAATAATCACCCAAATGGTATCGTAACCACTTGACGTCTTAGGTAGCTTCGTGATAAAATCCATAGTGATTTTCTCCCATTTCTATTAAGGTATCTCAAGTTGTACCAACAAACCAGATGGTTTTTGGTGTTCAGCTTTAACCTTCGAGCATGTCAAACACTTGCTGACATAGGTGGCAATATCTATTTTCATGTTGGGCCACCAATACATTTTCTTTAAGTCACGGTACATCTTGTAGGAACCCGAATATATTAAATACTTCGAGTTATGAGACTCGTGCATAATTAAGGCTCTAAAGTCACCAAAGCATGGTAACTAACTTTTGTTTTTCAAACATAACGTTCCATCTGCACGAGGTTCAAGTTTCTTGATCACACCTCCTAAGTCTTCAGTATTGATATTTTCAGCTTTCCTTACCTCGGATCGAGTGTTCAAAACTTGCACGGGAACCAATAGTCATAACTAAGGCTCGAACTTGTAATGGCTTGATCCATTCTTTTCGGCTTAACGCATCAGTTATGGTCTTTGCCCTTTCCAGGGCGATAACGAATCTATACCTATGATGGAGACACAACTACTAAGTCCTATGGTATTACATCGACGATGAATGAGTGATTTAGTGAATTCCTTAATGATGGCTAAACTCGTTGGTGGATCGTCCTAAGGTGATTAGTGATGCGTCTTGACTTTTTAACATAGGATTTAGTGTAATATGATGTCAACTCTATATAGTAGGATGGTGTAAAGGTCTACTTAGCTACTGTGATTACTAATTCAGTTTCCCGTGACAAACATGTTTTATGAATACACACATAAAAATTTTGCTTTTCAAGGATATAAGTAGAAAATTAATTTTGACAAAAGTTTTAAGGTGACTACTACCAGCATGGCATGGTTCTTCCTGAATTAGACATAAGTGATCAGGCTATGTATAATTGAGGACTAACAATGAAGTGCTCAATTTCGTAAAACTAATGTTATGCATAAAGTAGTATCAAAATAGTTTTATAGTGTGATAAATTAATTCACAAAATGGAAACAAAGTAGTTTATAGGATGACAACAAAATGGTTTGCGAGATAACCGTAAGATGGTTTATGACAATAGCTAAGTAGCTCATGGGGTGATAGTAAAATAATTTATGTGATGAAAACAAAATAGTTTCCATAAAGTAAAAACAAAATGATTTGTAAGATGATAGTAACGTAGTTTTTAAGATGATAGCAAAATAGTATATAAGATATCAAGAAGATAGTTCATAAGATAGTGGAAAGAAAATTGTAAAAATGATAGTAACTTTGTTTATAAAATAATGGCAAAATATTTTTTAGTTTACAAAACAAGAGTTGAGTAGTTTATAATTAATGGTAAATTGGTTTATAAGGAAATAGCGAATCTATTTATAAATGATAGCAAAATAGTTTATGAGATGGAAGCAACTTAGTTTGTAAAATGATAGCGAGTTATTTCATGTAAGATAGTAAATTAGTTTATAAAATACTAGTGAAATAGTTTATAAGTGTTAGCAAAATTTTCACAAGGTGATGGTAAAACAATTTTTCATGGAAATAATAAAATAGGTTATTAGGTAATAGCAAAATGGTTTATATGATGGTAAGAACATAGTTTATAAGGGGGTATTTTACTAGATGATAGTAAAATAGTTTATTACGATAGTAAAATAGTTTTTAAAGCGATAGTAAAGTAGTTAATAAAATGAGGGTTTATTACCCGATAGTAAGATAATTTATTAATGATAGTAAGATAGTTTATTAACGATAATGGGAATAGTTTATAAAGCAATTGTGAAATAATTTATAAGACGTTAGTTCATGTGGTAGTGAAATGGTTTATAATGTAGTTGTAAAAATGTTTGAAGGGTTATAATAGTTTAGAGAGTGGCTTGCATAAATAAATAGAGAGTTAAAGTAAAATCGACAAGGTATTCACGACACATAAGTTTGATAGATAATTTAAATCATCCATGCCTACAACGAAATTCAAAAGAAAGTACAACACAAATTCCTATAAGAAATAGAGTCTAAGAAAGTTCCCGCTTAGGTTTCACTAGGTAATATGGGAAGGTCTCTCCCTAAACATTAACATTATTTGCCATGACACTAGAGTCTCCACAAGTTTTTCCTTTCCATTTCTTGTTCACTTAAATCTGGTTCTTCCTTTCTGGACAACCACTCTTGTAATGTCCTAGCCTTCCAGACTCATAACAGGTAACTTTAGCTTTCTATTTTTCCACCGATGGCCTCTGCTTCGCTCTCGGGACTAGGGTCTTACAATCCCTAGTTTGATGACCAACCCGCTTGCAATTGCCACATTTGGTGCACACGGGCCGGTGTGGTGAAACTTGCACTTGTTACACAATGGTAGATTTCCAGCATAGCCTTTCTTGTTTCTTGGATGGGCAGTGTGTGCTCTAATCACTTTATGTCCTTTGTTTTGGCTAGAACTTCCACCGTGGTTACCTTCCCACTTCCTCTTGCTGCTAGCATTCTTTGCTAACTTTTCTTTCTGCTGTTCGACCCAGTTCATTAAGTCGCAAGCCATGCGGGTCTTTTCCTCATAGATAGCAATAGCCACGATAACATTAGCCACTCGCTGGGCTACAATCTGATCGATTTCCGTAAAACTCATCCCTTGATTCGTAGTTGACATTGTTTCCTTAAGATCACAAAGAAAAATAATATATAATGAGAATTCACCCAAAGGTAAAATCATGATACGCAATGTGCACAACGTATATGTAAAGTGAGACCATGACATGCAGAGGTATAAGATAAAAACAACCATGTCTTAAATAAATCAACGTCATAAAATAGCATAATCATAACCAACAATGTAGGTTAATACTTAATACATCATTTTACATGAATAAAAGAGTACAAAATTTTCATTAACACTACCAACCAAGTACTACTCAAGTTTAGTAGGATATAATCCAAAAGAATATATAAATGACCCTCATATATCTGTCTATGGACCAAGGTGCCTCTAAAGATCCCAAAAGCTAGCCTATATGTCCTGCGCTCGACTCCGTAGCTCAGCCATCTCAAATCTGTCGGTCACCCAAACTCATGTAACTCTCTGACCTCCTGTTCAGCATACTCTGTTTGAAGCTATGACCGTGTAATCATGCCTCTCGCAATCCTAAGTGACTTTTGAGTAACTACATCGTGCTTCTCCAATGATCAAACTCTAACACGCTGGGTCTCTATGTCATCCTTAACTGACTTAATATGCTCTGGTGGTGGTGGTGGTACTACTGATGGTGGTGGTAATGGTAGTGGTGATGGTGATATTGATGATGGTAATAATCGTGAAGGCGATCTGGATCTCTAACGAGATGAGGATGGTAAAAGTGATGGTGGTGGTGAAGATGATGATGTCAAGAGTGATGGTGGTAATGATAATGATGGTATCTCTCATGGAAGTAGTGGATGACAGGTGGATGGTAATAACATCAAATATTTAATACTTTTTGGTGTTAAAATTCCCGCGTAAATGCTTATAATTATCACGTATTTACCCTAATAATAATACTTAATTATTTTTCGTGTTAATTTTAGGAAATACAAGTATTTGTATGTTTTTGCATATAAAGTGGACAAATGATGGCAGTTTATGAAGATTACATCGTAACCCTCTCATAAGGTTAAAACGTAATAATGCTGAGTCATAATTTACGGCGTAAACCATGCACACCAACACTTCTTCTATGTTGAGTCAGCATTACGCTGTAATCCATGCATAAGATTACGGCGTAACATGAAATTTGTCTATCAAAATGAAAGCCTCGTCAGCACGATTACGGCGTAACCCCTTAACACATTACGCCATAACAATCTCGAAGTCTATAAAAGGAACGCTGTGACAACCA